>JANDKE010000588.1:0-22824 GCA_027627275.1 Coprinellus aureogranulatus | reverse complement strand
TTAGCCCCGTTACTGCGGATGACTCCTCATGACCCCTAAGTCGCCCACCCCACCTACTGTCCAACACCAATCTGCAGCAGTGACCCCGACCGTTGAAGCACCGATCGTTGGACTCACCTCGACACAGGGCCCTTCTTTACTCGAAACTCTCTCCGTGGACCCATCCATCCTCCAGAACCTCTCTCACCTCGCTCAACTGCTCACCAACCCGGGTCTTGCAGAGCTCTCGATGGCTCTGCAGCAACATACTCCACAGCATACGCCCTCGCGAGGGCTGGCAGATAGTTTGGGGAAAGTACACCTTGATTCGTCTCCCAGCAAATTGTGGGCACCCTCAGCCTCTAGTGGTGGTCGCCCGAGCATCTCTGCAGGAAGAAGTCAACATGACGAGCAGCTCGGTGATGGAGGCAATACGAGAGCCGTGACCGACGGGTCTGTGATGGAGAGGGGGACAGGTAGAGGCGGAGGGAGAGTCGCGAACCAGCGTCCTGAACAGAGGTTGGGGTCAGGTGTGGATGGGGAGACGAAGAGCGGGAGAACGGGCGTTCGAGGAAGAAGGGAACGCAAGGTGATTCAGAGGGGAGTAGAGACGACGGGCACGGGTCTGGATTGCCCTGGCAATGGCTGTGCCTTCGGCTTCGGTCTGGATGATGACGGTTTCTGGAGACGGACAGAATATTCAGAGTAGGCGCAAGGGNANTATGTGATTAANGCTNACCGAAGGTCCACCNGCACGTAAGAGCTTTCCAGATGTGATCGGTCTAACAACACCAGGCTTGGGTTTCGGTGGTGGCCGAGACACGCNATTCGGGGGCTCTCCTGAAGGGACGTGTACAGTATGACTCTTATACAGGTCATCTTTCTGGACCGTTTCGTCCTTGATGAACTGAATTTGCGCCTTCTTCTCTTTCTTCTTCGTGTACTCGAGCCTAAGGNCACGGTAAGCAAAGGNTACATCTNGGCANTTGAGANNTTACACTGGCGCAATCTGCAGATTCACACTNGACTGTGTNGCCTTCATCAGGTGTGTTGTGAACTCCGTCTTGAAATGGCACCAGAGAACAGGATCTCCCTCCGGTGTNGGGCCAAGGTTGAGGATCTACACNTGGANTTNAGTGATCTTTCAGGCGGCGAANNTCAACGAGACCACTCACAAACCAGTCGTCNCGAAGNGTGGACATCTGAACNGACTTGATGGTGACCANAGGTATCTTCCNTTCCAAGCTCACAACCGCCTGCCCNTGAACTGCNGTTGTTATNACGATGTATACAGCGCTGCCAGTCTGNTCCTGTAAGTCCTTTCCCAGCAATGGGAAAAGGTAAGTGGCTTACCAGAACTATATACCGGGGGCTAGGNTTGCTCGATCGCCCTGTCTTTGAAACAAGAATCTGACCACGGGCGCTGAATAGTACAGACTCGCCTCCTGANGTCCAACTGATCAGCGAGCAACNAAAGTNAGGCACGAANAAGGCTTACGGCCGATACCACANGCGGATGCAATCTCGGANCCTAGGTCACTCTTTCCATTGATATCCAAGTAGTCACCCATGAAGCGCCTGTAGCCCAGTAGACTGAACCTCCTTCTCTCCTTCCTACCTGCCAGCAACTGATGCCCATAATCTCGGACCTGAGCGTATACCAAGCCCTCCTTGTTGTTCTTCCAGAATCGCTGAATACGTCTGGCGCATTCATGCTTGTATCGCATGTAGTTTCGGAAGGCTCTCTGAATACGAGCGGCCATATTGTGCCAGTAGCGATCTCGCATCGTTTCTAGAGCGAAGAGCTGTGGAAAGCCAAGTCAGAGAACGAACCAGAAATAAACAAGCCNAGACCAACTGTTTCCGGGCTCTTGATGAAGGCTTTGGTAACACCCATTTGCCACTCATCCCGCGCAATGCCAGTATCCTTCAAGATTTGCTCACACCCAGATTTGGTATCTCCTGTCCAGGTATAATCTCCAGCGTAGGACGTGTGGGGAGAGAGCAAGTAGAACCGCTCCACTATCTTCTCGAAAGTATTGCGGTACGCGAATCCTGCTCGGCGCACGCGAATGTTCTCCTGCAGCCCGAGATACTTGATCTGATGGAGAATGGCCTTGGTGTCGTATTCGCTGCTACTTCTGTTCTGGTTTGGCTTGATCGTTCGAATATACCAGGGCTGAGCCTTCATAAGCTTCTCCACTAGCGCAGCGGCAGATTGCTACAAGCAGGTNAGGNTGNNTACGTACTCCGCNNGAATGCCACTNACTTTAATNCTGTCACTGGCTGTTGGGGGCCGCTTTTTGCTGTTNGGGTCTGGCCTATCCGGGAAGAGAGATTGCAAGAAACTNTTNCCACTGGATCCGATGAGGTCGAGCAAGTCTTTGATGAGCGTGTCCTTGTTCTTGTCGGTCATGCCGGCAACGTTATACATGACATCTCCAGCGTAGTGCTTGACCAGAAACTGTGCTCCTCGTGATTCNAAGTGNGGGTTGGAGGAAAGGGCTGCAGTTCTNTGNATGAAGCTGTTGTCCGCTGCTGTTGGGTCGGCATGGGCAGTAGCGCAAGCATCGTTAAGCGCGGCAAAAATGCCAGGCGGGCGTCTCTCCTCAATAAGATCGCACACTACTTTGTTGTTGAAGAACTTGATAGGGGTCCATTTGATCTGTTCCCGGTCGTACTCCTCCTGCTCCCTCTTCAACGTCAATTCGATGAAAATCTTGCTGCNAGTTTCTCGTTGACGTAGTTGATGCAGAGTTGTTCAAACGAGTTGTCCTCGAAGATCTCAAAACCGAAAATATCCTGAGGTGCGCCATCGTTAGACCAACTCTTGAGTTCAAATTACTGGACGACACTTACCAGGATACCTATAATGCGGGAATACGCTGAACGAGTCTTCAACGAGACATTGACTCGGGAAACGATCCATTCGAAGAGGTTGTTGTAGATAGCCTTGGCAAGGGCGTCTCTTCCAGAATTAGCCTGAGCCGGGTTCAGTGGGACGTCGTACACGGAACCCCTCCGACCGCCGTGAGTCGTTTCCATGACTCTGATTGTGAGAGCCTTCTGCACCAAGGTAGGGTCCACTTCCATCAGGTATGCCACAAAGTCAGTGACGCCTGTGTCTGCAATAGCAGAGTTTCCTTCGTCGTTCTCCTCAAACTGAACGTTTCCTAGCCAGAGGATGATGGCAAGCATCTTGAAAATCTCGTGCTGTTCTTCGGCAGTTAGACCGATTACTTGCATCGCGGCCTGCGGACATTGATCAGTCTATTGCTTTCAACCCGTAGTTCTACATACCAGGGTCCCGTGGAAATCCTTTGTATCATCGATATCCGACACGTCAAAGCAATTGCTCATGCTTGTATATGCATAAGCTTCAGGTCCCTGGAGCCCGAAAGCCTCTAGCAACAGAGTCAATAACTCCTCCACCTCAAAGAGATCATAACTTACCCCGCTGTTCGTCTGAAGCGGCCTTCGTGAATTGGTAGAAGATGTGGAAGTTCCGCTCGTTCTCCAATTGCCCGACTACTCGTCCCTTCTCCAGCAGGTAGTTTGTGATTTGTGCTCCGACAGGCTCGCCTCTGTCGTTGAACATGATTTCAAGGTATTTCCCCTGGTCAATAACAAGCTTTGTTAGCAACCTGAGCACAATGCATTTCTCACCGACCCATACGCACATGCCGACTTGAATTGTTGTTACGGAGGGTCTTCGCGCACCCAAAACTTTCAAGCAAAGGGTTGGTAGCCAGCACCATGTCCTTGATGTCTTGGATGCCGCTATCCTGACCACCAGATACTTCTGCGATGTACTGCATTATCCGCTTCGCAGCTTCTGTCTTCCCTGCCCCCGATTCTCCAGAAATGATGACACATTGGTTCTCGTTATACGCATTCATATTATAGTAGGCGCCTTCAGCTATGGCGAAAACATGTGGCGGCACCTCCAGTCGTTCTTGCCCCGGTATTTTTGCAGAACTTCATCGGTATAGATTCCAAGATCTGTATGGCTGTCGCGTCAAGACCTGAGGTAATGGGGGGCTACAAAGTACACTCGCCTCGGAAAGGATTGACAGAGATGAGTACAGATCCAATGTAGGTATAAATCTCAGCGTTCGTCCATCGTTTCTGCAAGTTCTCATTGATGCTTTCGTTGCTGATTGTGGTCAGCAAGGTCATGTCTGATACACCGACTTGCTTCTTCTTGAACCCTTCCTTCCAATCCGCCTAAACAGTGTTTCAGTTCCATTGCCATGATAAAGACGAGAAGGCGACAGACCTTCGCGACCTTACTTTTGGTGGCAGGCTTCTTCGCGGCTGCAACCACCTTCTTGCCAGCTTTCTTGGACGGCGCCTATGAGAGGGGTTTGGCAGGATATCAGATATGCGCTCGTCCGATAACCCAATTCCACCAACCATCTTGTCGTCCTAGAGCAGATGCAAAATGCCAGTAACACGAATTCAGTGGTATACGTTGGAGGAAGAGATCGTCTAGACAATCGCCGCAGTGCTGCTGTCGTCAGAGCGTCGCCATCAAAAATCGGGCCGTCGATTGTGCTAGACCCAATTGGCACAGGGGCGGGGAACTGTGTCGGCGTCCTACCAAAATCAATGCAGGTGTAGATTCTATCCATGTTATAGGTACACTAATCATACTATTTCGAGAGGGTGGCCACGGCCTTGGCTGCCTGCAGGACGATTTGCAGGATGGGATCTGGTAGTGGAATTTCCTCCCTCTGCTTCACAAGGTCTGCAAGGGCTGTCTGCAAGGACGTCACTTGCTCAGCATACTTTTCCCGGAGATCTTTCAGAATCGCGCCTTCGTTATTCGATAAGAAGCTCAGGATGCAAACCATCGCCCTATGGATCAGTCCAACGTGCCTCTGTGGTTCTAGCTCGCCTTGCTCGGGACTGATAGGTCGTACCATTTCGGTCATAATGGGGAGGAATCTACCTTTCTCTATCTGCAACTCCATAACGGCCTTGCACACAGGTGGAGAGCTCATGAGGGTAGCCAGCGTGCCTGAAGCCGCCAGACGAGTCGGCAGATCTTCGACATCGCAGATAGCCAGCACTAAGTGCAACTTCGACTTTGGCACTCCAGCGCTCCCATTCTTGCTCCCGGCATATCGCTCGAAGGTCTTGTCTGACCCAGCGACAAGGTTGCAGATGAGTTCCATGGCCGCTCGCCGCAGGAGGACGTGGTCTTCAAAGAGGATCAGTTCCACCTTGCTGAGAAATCCATCCAAATTCGCGATACGAGAGCAGATGTCAGGGCTGATAGACGCAAGATTAGTTAAAGCCATCATGCCTTCAAACTGTTGAAGCTGGTTCGCGGAAGAGTCTAAGATGAGGAGCGACAGAGGGCGCACGGCATCGTAGATAGGCCCGACATCTGCTCCGTAAACCTGGATTGGTGAAGCAGTGATGGAGAGTTTGGCTAGGGCTTGGATGGCATCCAGAGGAGCGGGCGAGATCGCCGTCTTTTCCCCCGACTTAGGTGGGGGTGCGGACGACTGTCGAATGATGCTTTGTAGGGCTTTAGAACCGCCTGACTGCAGAACGAGCCCACGATTTTCTTTATCTTCAGTAACGCTCAGGTAAGCGCGGGCGACGTTTCTGTGCACGGCTTGACTGTCCGTGAGCGAAGGAAGCACTGAGAGCTTGGGCAGGATTCCAGCCTCGATGAGGCGGCGTACGCGAGTCTTGACTTGGCTGTCATCGTCAAAAGTCGATTCTGTCTGGGGGGTATACTTGGAACCTCGCGTATTCTTGGACATTGACTTCAATCGTTCGATTTGGCGCTGCTCCTCCGACAGACGGGGCCGATACGCAATCAGGTTCGCGATGATAGTGATAATGCCGTAGAGGAGGGGAGCATTGGTTGGAGCGGTAGAGGGGACAGATGGGGCCTTGTCAGTCTTTTTCCGATCTGGTATCAGGGCGAGGAGGTGTTTGAGCAGCTCTCGGTCCTTCGACAACTGCTCCTTTATATCCGGATCGGTGCTCAAGTAAGCGAGCCCCTCGACCGCCTCGACGATGCCCGATCCTGAATTATCCGAGACAATTATACCCTTCATTAGCAAAGTCAGCTCCTCAATGCCTGCTCGTGGCTGTTCCTCGGGATCCTCTCCATCCCCTACGGCGTCGGTGACCGAGCTTTGCCAAAGCTTAACCCTTGCGACACCACATGCGACTGCTAGTTGCTTATTTCTCGACTGTCGTGACCGCTTTTCCAGCCACTGACGAGCTGGTGGCGGCAAGACCGTTCGGCATTTCTTGTGTCCAGCAGCTTCTGCAAGTAGGCGCGCGATAGCGAGTTCAAGGGACTCAGAGGGAGAAACGTCGACAGCGTCCATGATTGCCTCCAGCGTCCCTTCCTTCGTGAAGATCCCCGCCGCGATGTCTGCGTCTACGTGGAAGACGGCCGTGAGGAAAGTGACTCCCCGAATGAGCGGCACGTCGTCGGTCTCTGCCAAGTCTTCACTGATGACTTGCTCCACGGTCCTCTGGAGGTGCGCCGTAGCGACCGAAAGGGCAGGTTTATCTTCCCCATTACGCGCGTGTTGGAATATCAGAGAGAGGGCGAGGTACGCTTTCGCTTGGTCTGGGGAATCCGGGGTGAAGTAATGCGACAGTTCGTTCCACTCTCCCCGCGTCAGCTCTTCGTGCCTCTGGACCTTCTCTATTATCCGCTGGACATTGTCTTCCGCTTCTTCCATATCTACGCAAGTTAATCCTCAGGACTATAGATGAGGCGGAATCTGACCGACCTGGAGAGGATCAAGGCGCCTGTATTCGCCCGATCAAGAGGCGGGACAAATTTCACAGGCTCAGTGGGCCTAGATCAGTCATGAGTTCCTCTTCTCAATCTGTCGTCCAGCCAGGGGACTTTGTCCTCATCCGCATCCCAAGGGGCGATGTAAAGCAAATCAAGGCGGAAAAGAATGGGTATGTGCTTGGCGTATCGGCCTCCCCGCCCCTCACTCAGTTGATTCTAGCACCGCTGTGATACCAAAGTTTGGCTCTTTCTATTGCAACGACCTTATTGGCCAGCCGTACGGCCTCAGCTATGAAATTGTAGGGAAGAACTTACGGCTATTACCTCCTCAAACAATACAAGAAGTTGGTGAGTGCCTGCCCGGAGCTCGACTCTTGACTGCCTTTCTTACTCTCACCGAAGAGGACACCGACGCCACCAACGAACTGATTGTAGACGACCAATTGGTGCAGCCTCTGACGGTGAAGGAGATTAAAGAATTGAAACAGTCCGGTGCACACGCTTCGGTAATTCACGTTCTATCATTCACCTTACTGTGCTCAAGGAATGTTGCAGGATATCATCCAAAAGCAAATCGAAAGCCATGCGAACTTTGCCCTGAAAACTGAGTACAGCAAAGAAAAGTACAGGAAGCGGAAGGAAGCCAAGTGTGTACCTGCCATACTCGTCTCATCCCGCCCCTCTGACATCCTGGGTCCTACAGGTATGCCAAAACGTTCACCACAATAGAGCCTACAATCTTCAATGTCTGCGAGTTCTGGTTTGCGAAAGACCAGCTACGGATCCGAGACATCCGCGTAGACTCATTGAGTCAAATGCTCAACCTTGCAAACGTTCATCCTGGTGGAAAGTACTTGATTGTAGACGACGCGTCGGGCTTGGTAGCATCTGCAATATTAGCCAGGCTAGGAGGTGCGCCGGCTTTGCATTGTTCATGGTTCTCTTCTCATTCCCTAACCTTCATCTAGGTGATGGCAAGTTGCTTGCTATCACCGACACAGAATCACCACCTGCGTTCCCCGTAATGCAGTACATGAATTTCACGCCCGACCTCGTGAAACCGCTGACTTCCCTGAACTGGGCTACCTCATCGAGGACACACACACCGAGTGGGAAGCCTTCAAACTGCTCTGTATTACACTGCTAATCTCAATACCAGTCGTCCCTCCTTCAGACCTAGCGCCTGGAGAAATACGCTCAGAAAGGCAGAAGTCACGGCTAAAGAAGCGCAAGGCTATTAACGATGTCCTGGAGAATACCCGGCAGGAGCTCTTTGCCGGGGAGTGGGATGGGCTTGTCATTGCCAGTGAATACGATCCCTATTCCATCATTGAGCGGCTCTCGCCCTACCTTGGAGGATCAGCGCCTATAGTAGTGCACAGTCCTCACGTTCAGGTACTTGGCCTTCAAGTAATGTTTCATACGGGCGCACACTAACCCCAATGCGCAGATTCTCGCCGACCTGCAAACGAGGCTCCGCAGTCTCCCTCAATATCTTTGCCCTTCAGTCACAGAAGGGTGGCTAAGGCGATACCAGGTTTTACCAGGTCGCACACATCCTATGATGGCAATGTCTGGGTCTGGTGGTTTCATCCTTCACGCTCTCAAAATGTGGGTATATGGGTTCACTCCTACTGAGCTAAAGGTTAACATCTGTGCGACAGTATCGAAAATCCTTCTCAGGAAGATACTTTCGCAGAAACGAAATCGGCCGCCGCACGGA
Source organism: Coprinellus aureogranulatus (assembly GCA_027627275.1). NCBI lineage: Eukaryota > Fungi > Basidiomycota > Agaricomycetes > Agaricales > Psathyrellaceae > Coprinellus > Coprinellus aureogranulatus. Next base: position 14,341 of record JANDKE010000588.1, on the reverse strand, counting down.
AGGCCGCCGCCGTACTGGATGAGCCGGGAGATGCAATGGCAGTGGATGAGGAATCATGATTGGGGATCGTTGGGAAGTTTAGCTGTGGCAATAGCCACCTCGGGGAACAGCGCTATGAACACCTAGATGCTTTTTCAATCCGCCTCATCCCCTTGGATGCGGGTGTTAACGCACCTCGTCGACTATTGTATATGCGATGTGTTGATTGAGCCGACGGTTTTGCAACACAGCAAACATCCGCCGGGCTCCTCGTCGAGCGTTAGACCTGCCAATTACGTTGGCTGCAAGATCTATATTTCCATGTTCACCTTGCTCGTTGCATGTTGAAGTACAAGGTTTGCTCACCTGGGACCAATGCTGAGAGCTTCCGGTTAGCCTCATCGCGAGTTCTTATTTTTTCATCAGTCGTTCGAGGGGGTGAAGGTCCTTTGAGCCTGCCGTCCGGCCACATATTATCTCGGAAAGTGTTTATGAACTTCATCAGCTGGGATTCGTTTAACCAGTCCCGGATGTTATCCCGCACTTTCCTGAGCTGGTCATCAGCTTCATCGCTATGGATGCGTTGCGGGAACACCTACTTCTCAATGGTGCCGCCCAAGACCTGCTGCAAAATAATTACGATTGCCTGTCTTCGTAGCCAATTGTTCTTCTTGTTCAACTCGAAGACGGCAAGGACCAAGTCACAGATAGGGGCGGAGAAAGTGGAGGTGCTGGTCTCCCCTTCCAGTGGCTTCAGATCGCCAGAGAGTTGCATCAATGTTGCCTCGCCTGCACTCTTGCCAGCAGCATTCAGTGCTTGGGCAACCAGATCTTCGTCGTTTACGGCGGAGCCAGCGATCCCTGCGAATTCCGCTGCTTGCCTGGTCAGACGTTGGATCATGACATCGAGCATAGAGGGCCCGAAGAACATATCGTCGATACTTTCAGCGACCGAACGATAGACGTTCCGGACGAGGTTCGTGCCAGAGAAGGATGCGGAGCTCTTGGCTGAGATCGACTGCCCAGATTGGGATGCCATGAAGGGGGAGTCCCGCGATAGAAAGGCTTTCAGGTCTGGGCTCTCGCAGACAACTGGGATGGCGATGACATTCTGATTCACAAACGTTAGTCTGTCTGTGTGAACAGCGGAGACCCGAGAGAGCAGCCCACCTGCAGGTATTTCTCCAGAGCTTGCTTCCTGGTGTCTAAGAAACTCCCTGACAAGTTGGGAACGAGTCGCTTTCCTGGGAAGTCTAGATGCTTCACAAGAACATACTTTTCGCGTAACTTGTTGTGCATACTGAGAAACTCATTATACCTCCTGGCGACCACCCATCCTGACGAAAAATTGCCATCTGCTCCCAACTGCTGCACTTCAACGAGGTACCGCACAACGGACTTGCCATCCTCTTCTGCAACGGTGGAGCTGACAATCGCTACCCTAGTACGGTCGGATATAAGCTTGTTCGCCGACTCCTGCTGCTCATATTGTTGCTTCTGAAACCGGAGCTCCCTCAGGTCACGGTTCATTGCGTTCTTGGACTTCTTGAGCAAGTTCAGTTCTTGGGTGTCTCCCGTCAGCTCTGCTTTCTTGATCAAGCTTTCTAGCATCGTCTGTTGACCCTCTAGACGCGTGATATGTTCACCAAGCCGAGCAATTTCGTATGAGAGCTGAAGATCGCCCGGGCCAGCTAAATCGAAGGATCTCCCGTCTACTGCGGCCTCTGTCTCAACTTCGTCGCCCTCCTCTTCATCATCCTCTTCTGCGACGGCGGGCACGTCGTCGAACATAGCGCGTCGCCTTGCCGAATGAGTTGAATGGCTCGATCTCGGCTTTCTGTCGAGAAGTCGGTCGGGGGATGGTGTTTGGCTCTTCCGCTCTTGCTCTAAAGCCATGATATCGGTGAGCGCTGCGTGGATCGCCTCCATTCGCTTCTGTTCCTCTCGTTGTGCTGCATCTTCTGGGTCGTCGAAAAGCGGTGCCCGAGCTGAGTCGGAATCAGAAGTGTCAGGTATTGGGGACATGAGAACCTCAATATTGGATTGAACGTGAGTCTGTCCGTGCTGTGGCTGTCGATGAAAGGAGGAGCCTGAGTCGGAGCTGGGGTTTCGCTTGAGTGGGTAGAAGCCGGGGTCGCTTTCTTTGCGTGTAGGGAGGTTGGAAGCATGCGCAGCTTTGTTTATAGGATGGGAATTGGTTAGTGAAGGAACTGTCTCAGCACGAGGGGGCGGGGAGGGCTTTGGAGATGGCCTTGATATGGGCGGCTCGGGGTCGTTCGAGGCGGCGAAGCCGGCATCTCCAATGGCTCGGAACCAAAGCTCGGATCTCTCAAACTCTTCGAAGTCGCTTTCCATATCCTTCTCTACCTGTTTCTGAGCGAGCAGCACACTCCTTCGTACTCGGCGCTGCACGGCTGGGGACTGCTCTTCTTGTCCGACAAATGCGCGAATCCTATCCACGTATTTGCGAGAAACAGAGGCTAGTGCCGGAGCAACCGTCGTTCCAGAGAAGTAAAGATCATGGATCATAGAAATATCCTCCTTCGCATTTACGGATGCCATCGGGTCTTGGAGTATTTCCTCTTCATCGCCAGACGTATCGGAGTCGACGGTCTCAAGAGGGTTCTTGAAGCTTTCTACGGTTAGCCAGAATTGGACCGGTAGAGAGCGATTCCGTCGATCCATGAATTCCATGAAGTACGAAAGGGAGTTTGGGTTCCTTAGTACATCCCTTAGTGAGACGGCTGGTTTGGCAGTGTCTTGATACGTGGAAATGCGCTTGGGGAGAATCAGTTCCTGCAATGTACTATGCTCACAGGCCAGGGAGGGCTCACAGTGCTATCCTCACCGCCACCTAGAACTGCGATCCGTTCCTCAACCTTTCGTTTCGCTGTGTAAAGCCGGTCTAGGAACGCAACTACATCCTCGGTCTTTTCTCCGTTGATCCAGTCATCCTTCTCGTGGTTCGCCAGCAGAAGTCGCGTGCGTCGAATTTCACCAGTGATATCGTTTTTCAGCCTGCGCGCATCCAGGAGAGAAGAGGTACGGTTGATACTCTTGAGAAAGGACTCAAACTGGCGGGGGTCGGTGCGAATGGTGATCTTTTCGGTTGTTGAGGTTGGGATAGTGGGTGCGACTGTTGGTATTCTGGCCGGNCCATGGCTGCGGGGAGATTGCGCCTCTAACACATTTCGAATCTTCGAGATGAGCTTCCTACAACTACATTACTGGCAAGCTCACGAGACAGATACTCAGGACTTACTGTTGATGGATTGCAGCGCCGGCCTACAGGAAATGGACTTCATTAGCCCGTGGTTATGCGTATTTCGGAGTGGAAGTATGCCTTACCACCTGGTCAATCGACNTATTCCAAAAGTCAGGGTCGGTAATCATCTCCATAACAGGGTATAGAACACAACAGGCGACGAGTTCCCTGATAACGATATTGATCGCTTTGCTCTTGCTCTCCCGCTCTGGCAGTACTGCCGGTAGTGCCTNCTCCACAAGCTGCCTGAGATGCATTTCCTCCGTCTGCTTGGTGAAAGTGGTGGATAGTTTTCCACAGCGGGATGAAGCTTCCCAGCGCCTTTCGCAGCGTAACGGCTTGCAAGCATTAAGTCCAATTCCTCGGACTGCGTAAACTGCTTCTCCAGACGTGCGCCTCGCAAAGAGACTTCGGACTGACGAAACTGCTCGATGTGCGACGTAATCTTAGGAAGTATCCGTTTGACAACAAGTGCTGATATGTCCATGGCGGCAGCACGATCCATGAGGTGTTCCAAAGTGGCGTGAAGAACGGACGAGACGGCNGTTGGGAATGCTGGGGATTGTGATATCTCNTTGTACCACGTCTGCACAAAGTCCCTGAGTATCTTNGAAATGATATCTTCCAGAGCAGCGGATATCTCGAGCGACTCCGGGTAAAGCGGCGGATACGNTTGCTGTGAATTCTGCGACCATTGGGAACGAGTAAGAACTGCTTGCCANGCAGCAGGTGTCGAAAACGAGAAGGGTCGTGCTGTCTGGTAGAGTCGATGGTTNANACGAGCGCGACGAGAATCGAGGATGTATCCCANGTATATGCTGAGNGAAAGGAACGAGAAACCGACGAAACCGATCAAAAGGGGGGAAAAGATGAGGAGAGTGACTGGCGAAGAAACGAAGCGAACGACGGAGGGGAAGGCGACGGCGGCGATGGCGACGAGTATNACAATCTTGGTGCTGTTGAGGGAGTGCATGGCGCTGTCATTAGGGTCGTTACGAGCGTCGAGGTCCTGCGATTCAGTAGCCCGCCATCATCGCACACGACGAGCAAAGGGGTCCGGACGACGAGCATCCCAATTTGGACCCGGAACATCAATGATCCGGACCCCGCATCACGTGGTAGATGCAGTTTCCGAACGCCCGAGGGCGTCTTTGCGCAGGCCCGTGCACTGGAGCCAGGCTCTGGTCGTCTTCCTGGACGCGACTCCCGATGGCATCCACATCAAGAGCCCAGGCACAGCCTATATCTACTGGGGAAGGCTTTGTCTGCGGAGGTATAGCAGCCTGTATAGCGGTATGCGAGACTGAATGATTTTTCGGTCACTGGGCTTATGCCTCGTCACAGGTCACTGTTTCCAACCCTGCCGAGGTCGCGAAGACGCGCTTGCAACTTCAGGGGGAGCTTGCAAAGAACGGTGGCGTCCGAGTTTACAACAACTCGCTGGATGTCTTCAAGAAAACGCTTAGGAACGAGGGTATTCGGGGGTTGCAGCGAGGGCTTGGTCCTGCCGTAAGTTGTGCCTTGCTATTCGTTTGCTGAGATGACTGACGCCGTCCAGTATGCATATCAGGTATGCCTGGCTCTGAATGATCATCTGGGGTTGGACTTACGGGCTTTAGATCTTGCTCAATGGGTCCCGGTTAGGTCGGTGCTTGCTCCTAATGCTACAACTTGACCACTAACCGAGGAAATAGGTTTCTATGAGCCCATCCGCCAGGGTACCAATGCCATGCTCGGATGGTCACCAGCGGAACAGATACCTCTGACATCTGTTTTCGCTGGTGCAACCAGTGGTGCCGTCGGAGGTGAGCATCGTTGTGTTCATCGAGTATTCGACTAAGGCGTTCGCTAGCTACGCTGGGCAATCCACTATTTCTCATTAAGGCGCGGATGCAGGCATATTCCCCTGCGTTGCCTATAGGAACGCAGCACCACTACAAGAGCGCGTTTGACGCCCTTTCGACCATATTCCGGAACGAAGGCCCTCGGGGACTCGTTCGTGGAGTCGACGCAGCAATTCTGAGGACAGCCATGGGTTCCTCGGTACAATTGCCCAGTTATAATCTCACCAAGAGGACTCTCGTAGAGAATGGAATCCTGCCTGACAATAGCACATGGACGTTCTTGGCGAGCAGCTCGGTCTCTGGAGCATGCGTGGTAAGCATATCGCCACCTTCTCTACTCTCAATCTTATCGTCAAATCTGCAGCTGGTGGTCATGCAACCGGCTGATACAGCTCTGACCCGTGTATACAATCAACCGACAGTGGTTGGCACAGACGGTAAACTGCGCGGCGCACTTTACAAAAACCCAATAGACTGTCTTTGGAAAACCTTTAAAGCCGAAGGCGTCCGTGGTTGGTATAAAGGCTCAACAGCTCACTTTATGCGTATCGCTCCCCATACGTGCGTGAGACACTCGCCGTGCGCTACTTGTCATCTACTAACAGATCCCCAGGATTATCACGCTCACGATGAACGATGTTATTCTGAAATTGTACAAGGAAGCCAAGTATGGCCATCTTGACAAGGAACAGACATGACATCTGCAGTCTCGATGGACTTTCGCTTAGATCTAGAAGGACACTAGTATACACTAACTACGGCGCGCTCACACTACCTGGGTATAATGGTGCAGACTAATGTCTTATTGGTTTAATGGGCTTCACACAACGGGTCAACTCAATCAAACTGTGTTTTCGTTGTGGGATGAGTGGTGGGTGGTCTTCGTGAATTGTATGCTTACTGCAACAATACTGATACAAATATCACAGTCCTGAGATCCGCGCTTAGTTGCAGATGTTTGGGTATTGCCTGTTTGCAGGGTTCTGAGGGATCCATCCATTCTTCAACCCCGCCTGGTAGGACCACTCGTCTGCCTGCTCCGTCTTCCACGTCCATTGGACCCACCCACGCTCCTTCTCGTACGTGATCGTTTGGGCTTCCCAAAATTTGCGCAAGAACGTCTTGTAGCTTGTGCTGAAGGTGCTTGCCTTGCCGGTGAATCCTTGGCAACTCCCCACGCGAGTCGAGCCAGGGAATGTTCCGTCGTACCTGGCACCGACACCCCGCCCATTGAGGTACTTGGCGCAATCAGTTCGGGCAGGAGACCATTCACCGACCATAGTCCACAGTCCGGAGGCCTTGAGATCGCTAGCACGGGCGCACACGTTCTTGATATGCTCTTCTTCGGTCCATTGGAGGAGTGCGTTGTCGAAGACTTGATATATGTGAGTGTCTAGGATTACGCCTTCCCAGTTGGGATAAGACATGAATCCCTTCCAGTAGCTTCCAGGTTGGAAGGCGTCGGAGATGATGAGAACGGTGTTGCTGGTGCGCGAAGTTCCATAGGGCCACCGCACGTTTCCGTAACTGTCATACCAGAACTGCCTGACGACGTCCAACATTCCGCTGTACCATCCCGCAGGTCTACGGCTGCGGTGAGCATACGCACCTGCGAAGAATTGAGAACTGACTTACTCATTCAACGCTCCAATAGCAGGAACAACGCCGGTCATGTCTTTGAATTGGGCAGCAATCTTTTTGATGATAGCGTTGGACCTGTCGACATTGCTTTGCTTCTGATGCCAAGTCCTGGAAGGATTATGCGTACAGTTGGCGCCCGCGACAGACTCGTGATTACTTACGGTTGAGCCAATTTTTGCCCAGAGTTATCGAAGCCGTTCTGGCTCCCAGGAACTCCATGCAAATCAACAATGACCTTCAAGTTGTACTTCTGCGCCCAGGTAACGGCCTTCGCGAGGTATGGAAGCTGCCCTTGAATGTAAGGCTCGCCTCCCGAGACGTCCCATGCCCAGTAGCCTATGGGCAGGCGAACATGGTTCAGGCTAGAGAGTTCAAATCACCGAAGTCAGCGCGATTTGGTAACCACGCCGGACAAGGGAGACTCACCCAGCAGCCGCGATGTCCTTGAAATCCTGCTCTGTAATCCAGGTGTCCCAGTGTACTTTCAAGATGGCTGCGGCTTTGGCTTTATCCTGATATTGGCCGAAGGTGTACTCGTCAATGATCCTGCTGTCACCAGTCGCGTCAAAGAGCGAAGGGGTGATCCAGGGCTGGTACGGAATGACCGCGAGGTGTAAGCTTGAACTCCTCGACGACATGGAGATGCGTCGCTACGCACCTCGAGCACAAGCCAACCTCCGAGATTTACGCCTCGAATCTTCTGGGAATCATAGGGAAAGCCCCACGTGTACGCAAGTGCAGAGCGTGCAACAGAGGTAATAAAGAACGTGGACGAATAAAAAGAGTGTGGGGGGCAAGAGAAAGCATCTCTGCGGGGAGCTCGACGGTAGGAAAGCAAAGATGCTTGGGGAAATTCCGCTTCTCGCCCGCTTTTTATAATCTCGATTCTGCCATACATTTTGGGCATTTGATTTTGGGGCGCCGAGCAAGGCAACACTGAGGTATGAGAATAAGAATTCGGGCCCGCGTGCAAGCTGTCTTTGTGGATCTGTATGGATCTGCAACCGAGCATATGGGACCGTCAACGCCCCAGACCGGAACAAGACCTTGGGCGGAAACATACCAGTGGTATGACTGACATCGCTTCGCATCCCATAGCGGATATCCTTGTGCTCAACGATACAGGCATAGTGCGGATATGGTGTAGGAATTGTGCTCCTTCGTCACAGTCGAAAGTGGGGGCGGGAGCAGTTCGAAGTCATGGCACGCGAAGCGATCAAAGCCTCGCGTGGCACGGGCGCTTCATGAAGTCATTCAGTCGCGAGTCGCTACGTTCACTGGCAGCGATCATCGCGTGTCAAAGACAGCCAGTCGTTAGATTCCAACCACCGTGCAGACCATGGCGGCTTAACTCGCTCGTCATAGACAATTGGTAAAGATTGATAGAATAAGGTATACGTAGAATATCAGATATATATCCATCCATGTTCCATCCTGAGGGCCTTATCCGCAGATGTTCGGGTATGCAAGGCTGGTTGGGTTTCTGGGAATCCAGCCGTTCGCTAATCCAGCCTGGTAAGACCACTCATCAGCAATTTCTGTCTTCCACGTCCACTGGATCCATCCTTGAGCTTTCTCATAAGAACTAATCTGAGCTTCCCAGAACTGGCGGAGGAACGTCTTGTACGCAGAGCTGAAGGAAGAAGCTCGGCCTGTAAGGCCAGAGCAACTCCCAATACGTGGTGCGCCAGGGTATGTACCGTCGTACCGGGAGCCGATGCCTCGACCATTGAGATACTTGGCGCAATCCGTGGCGGCGGGAGTAAATTCACCGACAATAGACCAGAGGGGAGCATTGGCCATCTCGCCACGAGTGTCGCATGCTGCTTGAATGTGCTGGGCGTTGCTCCTTTGGTTCTCCTGTGGTAAGTCGGGGTTCAGCTCGTCAAGACGACCTTAAGCAGAACAATTACTCACCGCCGTGGAGAAGATTTGATATCGATGGGTATCAATGAAGACGCCTTCAAAGNTAGGGTANTGCATGTAGCCGTTCCAGTAAGGCAAGCCTTGAAACGCATCGTGTATCATGACGATGGTAGTGCTCTTTTTATCACTTCCATATGGAAATCTAGGCCATATATTTAGCTCTGTTCTCTGTCTTCCAAGGAGGTGAACCCACCGGATATTTCCGTAACTATCTAGCCAGTACTAGAATGAATGGGTAAGAATTGCGATTTGAGAAATGCGAACGGGACAATTCAAACCTGACGAGTCGTGTCCAGAAGGTCTTGACCCCGGTATCCAGCTGGTCTGATGACGNTTTAATACCTAACGTAGGTTGGGAGAGAATGGAGACGCTCACTCATTTAGCGGTGCGATAACTGATACAGCATCTGCCTGATCCTTGAACTTATTGGCAAGTGTCTTGATGATGGCATTGCTGCGGTCTATGTTCTTCTGCTTCAAGTGCCACGTACTGGGTCGAAAAGGCGTTAACGCAAGTATCGATAGAAGGGTACAGTGGGCTCACGGGGAATCCATTTTCTGGCCAGAGTTATCGAACCTTCCGAAAGACACAGTTAGTCGCGGAGCTGCCTTATACGGAAGCTCTTTACCCATTCTGGCTCCCAGGGACACCTGCAAGGAGATGATGAGTGCACCGCTTCCATGCCGAAAGCACTCGTACCGTGCAGGTCAATAATCAGCTTGAGTCCGTATCTACGCGCCCAAGTCACCGCCTTGTCGAGGTAGGGAAGTTGCCCCTGAATGAAAGGTTCGNCCCCCGNAANNTCGAANNCCNANTNNCCAATANGCAGGCGGACATGGTTGAGGCTGGCGGGAAGGGCTTCAGTATAGGGCGGGGATTTTAAGGCTAGGAGGATCATACTTTGCAGCTGCAATTGCAGCGAAGTCGGATTCCGTGATCCAAGTGTTCCAGTGGTTCCTCAGAATAGCGGTGGCGGTATCCTTGTCCTGAAACTGGCCAAAGGTATATTCGTCGATGATTCGAGGGTCTCCAGTGTTATCAAAAAGCGAGGGCGTGATCCAGGGCTAGGGCGGGATGAGTGAGACGTGAGTAGGACTTGGAGACTACTAACCTCGAGCACGAGCCAACCACCAAGGTTGACTCCGCGAATCTTCTGCGACCCGTACGGAAAGCTATAATTCAGCCTAGCAGAGACACTAAGAACAAAGAGAGATGCAAGTAGCGCGAGAAAGAGGCGGACTCCCATGGGAGTAGACATGAGGGGATATGCGAGCAAAGGTCGCTTTGATCGGTCGATCGCACTGCCGTTGGGCGACCTTTATACCAGGCAAGCTCCACAGAACTTCGTGCTCTGACGGCAGGGCAAGCTTCTCCTCCAGCAATGGAGAGGGTAGCCTTGGAAATACGGCTAGGCGGGAAGAGAAGCTGACGGAGGAGTTGTAAGACGGTACTATCAGAGACACCTAGATTGGCTTTGCAATGGAGGATTGCCACTGGGTTCTTCGCTGAAGCATATATTTGCTAGGCTCGCTCCTTTGCGGGCATAGACTTCGCGCGATTACCATGGCATTGAGAGTGACGTTTCAGGTGCATACAGAGATCTGCTGGCACTCCGAATGCCTTGTGCACCCTTTCAGGATGGAATCACCGTCCATTAAGGAGCAGATCCTAGTCGTGCTGGATAGGGATCATCTTGAAAGTTTAACACCCCCTTGAAGTGCAAGAAGTCTCACTCCAGAAGGGTAAGCCAAGGAGGTCTTTGACGTTATAGATCAAGAGATTCCACAATAGGAGTGCTCGTGTTGTCAAGGCATGTGGGGTAAGATTGTCCGAGATTCAACCTTCCAATTCCTCTCGAGGATTGCACGCGCTACATGATCACTACCCGCGGTAGCGTTCGTCGCTGTCGCCGATGGTGGTGGAAGCAGACGAAGAGGTTCCGACCCTAACCCTGGCGGTGGCGAGCATGACATCAAATTAATGAACGGGAAGGGTTGATTGAGTGCTGGCATCGCTGGGGGACTGGCTGAACGTAATCCCCAACCACCACCATGTCCATCGATCAACTCAAGCAACGCTACGAAGCTGCTGGCCAGGGCCACCTGTTCAAGTTCTGGGACACCCTGTCCGAAGGCGGGCGTTCTGAGCTGATCTCCCAGCTACAGGCCTCGACGTCGAGCGTGTCAACCGCATCTACCAGAGAGCTGTCGCCTCTGAGAAAGCTGCAGCTGATCCCAACGCACAGGCCGAAGAGATTGCCCCTCTTCCGAACGAGGCATCCGACAGCGTTGACGATGCCGACAAGGTCAAGGAATGGCGTCGGGTGGGCTTGGCAGCCATTGCCAAGGGCGAGGTCGGCGTCCTGCTAATGGCGGGAGGACAGGGGACGCGTCTGGGAAGCACCGCACCCAAGGGCTGCTATGATATCGGGCTTCCCTCGCACAAGTCTCTCTTCCAGTATCAGGCTGAGCGCATCGCTCGTCTGCAAGAGGTCGCTGCGTCGGAGGCGGGCAAGCCTGCTGGAAGCGTTGTTATCCCCTGGTATATCATGACCAGTGGACCTACTCGCCCAGAGACGGAGAAATTCTTCAAGACGAATAACTACTTTGGCCTCAATCCCTCGAACGTCATTTTCTTCGAACAAGGTATGTCACGGTGTTATGTATGACATGCCCCTGGCTCAGCCATATACCTTCCACCACAGGAACGCTTCCATGCCTTACGATGGAGGGAAAGATTCTGCTTGATAGCCCCTCTCGCATCGCGGTTGCCCTGATGGCAATGGTGGCTTGTACGCGGCAACTCGCTCCCCCCTCTCCCCTAACGATCCCAACACCACTGTCCTGAGTGACCTCAAGAGGCGGAAGATCCAATACATCCACGCCTACTGTGTCGACAACTGCCTTGTCCGCGTGGCTGACCCAGTCTTCCTGGGCTACAGTTTAACGAAGAATGCCGACTGCGCGGCAAAGGTTGTCCCAAAGACTCAACCCACCGAGTCCGTCGGCGTTGTTGCCCTCAAGGGAGGAAAATTCAGCGTAGTCGAGTACTCGGAGATATCGAAGGAGCAAGCTGAGCGCCGGGACGAGAAAACCGGGGAGCTAGCCTTCAGGGCGGGCAATATCGCTAACCACTTCTACACCACCGATTTCCTCAACAAGGTCGAGGCGTTCGAAGAGGAACTTGCGTTCCACATTGCCCGCAAGAAGATTCCGCATGTCAACGATGCGGGAGAATACGTCAAACCTTCCAAGCCAAATGGCATGAAGCTTGAACTCTTCGTCTTCGATGTCTTCCCCTTCACTGAACGATTCGCCGTTCTGGAGGTCGAGAGGCGCGAGGAGTTCAGCCCGTTGAAGAACGCTCCTGGGACAGGATCGGACGACCCTGAAACCAGTCGTCGTGACCTCTTGGCTCAGCATCAGCGTTTCCTTGAGAGGGCAGGTGCCAAGGTAGCTGAGGGTGTTGAGATTGAAATNTCGCCCTTGGCGAGCTACGCNGGGGAGGGTCTCGAGAGCACGAGGGGCAAGACGTTCACCAGGTCGGGCATTGCCAACTCGGCGGAGGAATTGGATGCACTTGTTTGAACGGCGAGGCGAACTAGACATATTCATGGACCATTCGGACCNTAATTTCGATGCTTAACATACCCAGGACTATCTCGTTTCGGTGGAAGACTCGGACGGATTATTTAGTTGCTTTCATATGTGATTAATGGACAACATACAACGTCGTAGCTACGAACATCACCCTCCAGCAGGATCATCCAAACCCTTTTGCGTTCGGTTTGCTTTGCGTTCGAANTCCTCTTTCAGCGACTGGAAGAGGTGTTGCGTCCGCTCTGCGTTCGGCTTTGACGCGATCTGGTGTATNACTCTTGTCAGGTCTTCNTTCNGCNAGNNCATCGTTATGACTTACCTCTTTGCAGCANGCTATCAGCCGTTCAATAAGNTTGGCCTGCCCGTTCTTCACTTCGTCCAGTTCCTTTCGAAGNTGTTGCAGCTGAGATGGATCAGATGGAACGACGCTGGAGGGTTNAAGCATGCAACTGACCTCNTCCTCTAAACGATCAGCCCTCGCCTTCTCNCTGTCCGCNAACTGNTTCTGCTCGGCTGCCCGAGCCCTTGATANCAGTACCTCCAATTCCTTTGAGCGTATCACGCANTCGAAATGTCGTTCCCGAAGCTCGTATTGCCGAAGTACTTCTTTCAGGCGACCNCGTACGCTAAAGGCNTNTTAGCATGCTGGCTTCATTACCAGGTCTTNCTCTTACACNGAGTCGAAGATATCCTCCATCGTCCTTGTCGTCCTGCTTNTGTNGTNAGAGGAAACNTCGCGGNCGANGANTGTTACAAACGCACTCNTCAGGATCNCTGTTCCAGCTCTTTTTGATCTTTTCNAGCTTGGGTTCGACATACTCCTCCTCAGGTTGATGTCAAGACGAGAAAGGACGTAGGCGCTGACGGGCTCACCCAATCNTCAGAGCTACCTCCNTGTGTGAGATCCATCAACTCAATAGCNACNATTTCNTCTCCTTCCTCCATGCCGTTCTCTTCCGCGGTAGACTCTGGNTCGATCCTNCGGCCATTGTGCATGAAGAGAAACTGGATCTCTGTGGGAGGGAGGTTATTGGGATCGAGTCGCCCAGTGTGGAGGATGCCCTCAATAACNGAATTCTCGGGATCCAACTTCTTCTCCCTCTCCAGCTCCATTCGCAAAGTCCAAGCGGTCATTATCCTCGACATCTTGGTCTTGCGAGAGATCTTGAAAAAGAGTTCTGCTCGNTAGCGACACATGACTTTGACCACGATTTCGGGTTGNTCGCGATACTTTTGGTCAAGCAGTCGAGCCTTGTCTGCNCGCTTCGCGAGGTCTTCTTTCATTTGCATAAGCTAATTCAGGATGACGGTGAGCACGGGCACCGAGAGGAGCCAAAGGGGAGATCATGCCTCGTCCTGAGCATCTTCAACGCACTGCGCGAGGCGTTTGCCATCTTCCTAGAGCAACCATTAGAAGAAGAGCGTCGGATATAAGCCAGTCCTTCCTTACTCTGAGCCGTTTGTTGTCCTAGGAGGGAAGCTTGAGTGAAGGCTGGAGAGGAGGCACGGTACTAATTGACGCTACCTTCTGCAGCTCTCGAGCAAGGCTCTCCATCTTGGCCTTGGTCTGGTTTGCCTTTGTCAACTGACCCTTGGCTAATGATACGTCTGAGAAGCATGGTCAGTGGGAGGTCAAGGGAAGGGTGCTCACCGGCATCCTTGTCCTTTACCAGCTTCTGCTTCTCCTTGGAGTGTTCTCGTTCCATCCGCTTCAGCTCTGCAAACTAGGACGCCATTAGCAGGACGGATTGGGGAGGTTCGTAGCGGGCAGTACCAGCTCGATGTATTTGGCCTGGATGGCTGGTTCGTCCATGCCTCTGACCGACCTCTGTGCTTCCTCGGCTGGGGTGTGGTGAGCCTCATGGCGTCTGGTACAGCGACTCGTACGCACTTATTCGCCGTTCCTCCTCCTCCTCCATCTCCTCTTCCTCCTCCAATGCAGCGATCCTATTCCGGAGGCTCTCGTACATTGTTGCAGGGTCAACGGGGGCTGGGTCATTCCGCTTCTTGTTCTTTGCCGATGGGGGTGGGTGGTTGTGGCCGTTCACGGTGGTGCTCTGTGGCGGGGGATTGCGCTGGTTGTTCG
>JANDKE010000587.1:0-22860 GCA_027627275.1 Coprinellus aureogranulatus | reverse complement strand
TTGCCGGGCCCATGATCGAGTCGGACGACGCGATCGACTTTGCACCTCCGCCTGCCCCTGCGCCTCAGCAGCAGCAGCAGGTGCGTAATAAATCGCCGAGAACGAGAAAGAGAGCGCCCGTTGACGATCAACGAGCCTCCTCGGCGCGATACTCCGACTGGCGTGACCTCGGCGGATAGGGCGAGGATTGCGCAGAGTTTGGAGGAGGATCTGGGGGATTATCTTGTTGGGTGGAATAGGCATTGTAGGAGTTTGAGGGTTGTGCAGATGGAGCCGGGGGTTATTTGGATGAGGAGGTATGAGGGGGATGGGTGGGCGAAGAAGAGGATTTGAGTGAGCCATATATTGAGGAACACACGCTTTTGGTTGTGGCAGCAGGGGACGGAAAGGGAAGGTTGGATGGATGGATATTCTGTGCGCTGGAACGTAAGTATTGATTGGGATGTGTGTCTCACCTAGGACCACGGTGTAGTACACACTTTGTATTCATAGCTGGCCTGGAATTGCCAGAAGCTATATATTCGTTCTCTTGAGTTGTATTAGTAGAGAATCAAACAGTTATCAAACAGGCCTCGAACACCCGAGGAAGAGCTGGAGCTCATCTCGCAATTCGAACATATCATTGCGCCATAGGCCAAGCGAGCCAAAATCAATTGTCCATTCACTCCCCACACCTCGGTCTCCCGCCACTGTGTAATGAAACGCCACAAAAAGTCAGGAGACCGTAGAGTCTGCATGCGAATAGGCGCCGGTATACGATAAGCGCCCGCGTCCATGTGGCTCGCACGTGCTTTCGATCACAAATCCAAGGAATTTATTGGACGATCGCAAGCTATAAAATGTTTCCAGTGAACGAGTCATAAACCCCGCTATCTCCTCCTTGTACCCTTCTTCTATCCTTTCTACCCCTTGTCTTTCCATTTTCTAGAGGCTTCATTATTCGGGAGGGAGAAAGACAAATCGGATAGCAATCCCCCAAAACCGATAACAGGCGAAGGAAACCCCTTTCCGTATACGATCCTCCCATTACACCTTCATATCGCCATCTACCACTCTCTGGCTTTCCAGGAATATGGCCTCAACACCGGAAATGACTGAAAGCGACCTCGCTACGCAAACACCCTCCACTCCTTCGAGCATGGGGTCGTACTCGCCACCGATGACTCCCCCAAACTTGCATCAGAACACGATAGATCCTGCTGCGAAATGGCTGGTCCAGAAGTACGGAGGGACGAGTGTAGGCAAGTTTGCGGTGAAGATTGCAAGGGATATTGTCTCGTGAGTCATAGTTCTACGTCTTTCATCGACAACACCCCTGACCAAGTCATATTGCTTCGTGTTGCCTGAAGAACGTACCTCGACCAACACAAGCTCGCGATCGTCTGCTCAGCACGGTCTGGCTCGACCAAGGCGCTTGGTACAACATCTCTACTCCTCAAGGCATCAGCCGAGGCCCTTGAGCGACCCAAAAAGTCGTCTTCAAAATCTAGCAGCAACAGGGTGAACGGGCACGCTATCGCCAGCGGTGCACAGACACCCGCATCTCCTGGAACGGGTGCGAATACACCGAATCACTTCCGAGGGCTATTCGGCCGAACCTATGGCTACGGCTCCGACGGCTCTCATTCACCTCCTTCCGCCGATTCGCCCAACTTGAGAAGCCGGTCGTCCAGCTCCTCAGGGAAGAATGCTGGAGGATTGTTTGGGTTCACGCCGTTGAGTGGGGCTGCGACGCCTGGGACTCCAAGAGAGGCGCTGCCTGCGTTCCATGGGACGGTGGATGTCATTAAGGAAGAGCACTTTAAGGCTGCGAGAGAGCATATTCAGGATGCCGAGATTTTGGCTGAATTGGAGGATGAAATTGATAGTGATTGTGAATGGCTGAGGAGTTTCTTGTATGCAACGAAGGTACGCCTCTAGTTGGTGGATGCATCGAAATGAGCTCACAAGATACACAGATCATCGACGAAATCTCGCTTCGCTCGAAGGACAATATCATTGGGTTGGGGGAGAAGTTGGCGTGTAAACTCATGGCTGCTATTCTTAGAGACCAGGTCCGTATCTCTCCCCATGCCGTAAAATCTCGTTTTGACCATTCACCCAGGGTATCGACGCTGAATACGTCCCCCTGGACGACATTCTCCCTGAATCCTTGATGACCGAGGACTACGACGGAAAGGCTCTCGGCCAAGACTTCTACGATACAGTCGCCCGCGTTATCGCAGAGCGCGTCCAGCAATGTGGCTGCCGCGTCCCAGTCGTCACTGGTTTCTTCGGTCCAGTCCCTGGCTCCCTCCTTTCACAAATCGGACGTGGATACACCGACCTCTGTGCAGCACTTCTCGCTGCAGGGCTAGAAGCCTCGGAATTGCAGATCTGGAAAGAGGTGGACGGGATCTTCACTGCAGATCCAAGAAAAGTGCCTACTGCTCGCCTCATCCCTATGATCAGCCCCGACGAGGCGGCTGAGTTGACGTACTACGGGAGTGAGGTCGTTCACCCGTTCGTCATGGAGCAGGCGATCCGCAAGAAAATTCCTATTCGTATTAAGAATGTGGAGAACCCGTTGGGAGGTGGTACCGTTATCCATCCAGACCCTGACCACATAGCTCCCCCCTCGCTCATCGACCCGTTGGTCGCTATGCAATCAGCATCTGCAGAGGCGAGTGCGACCACCACAGTGACCGGCAAAACGAGAACGCTGTCTTCATCTTCAAGCTCCTCCTCGTCACAGGTCATCTCAGCAACAGCGTCCGTCGGGGACGTCTACTCCTTCTCCGATGACCCTAACCGGAGAAGGCTGCCTACGGCTGTGACCATAAAGGAGAACATCATGGTCATCAACGTCCACTCCAACAGGAAGAGCGTATCGCACGGTTTCCTGGCTGGTATCTTTGGTACCCTGGACAGATTCGGTGTTGTAGTCGACCTTATCGCCACCTCCGAGGTGCATGTCACGATGGCCATCGCCGACTGCCTCAGCCAGAGGATTGTCGAACGTCTGTTGAACGAGCTGAGGAAGGCCGGTGCGGTTTCCGTGTCCAGGGATATGACTATCCTTTCACTTGTGGGGAAGCAGATGCGGAATATGGTTGGGATCTCGGGGAAGATGTTCACGACGCTGGCGGATGGGAATGTGAATATTGAGATGATCAGTCAGGGAGCGAGCGAGATTAATATCTCGTGTGTTATTGACGCGAGGGATGCGGTGAAGGCTTTGAATTTGATTCACCAGAGCTGTCTGATGATCAAGCCCGAGGGTACGAGAGGGAGAGGTGAGTTCTCTAACTGTTACTCTGAGCGTAGTTTCACTGACGAATATCATCTCAGTTGGCCCCTGGCTATTCTAAAATGGCTAAACGTATTTTGCGTTGCTGTCACCTCAAAATCTGGATTATACCACCTGCTAGAATGCTGCCTGGAAGCACGCTGTACCTTTACCTACCATAGATTTCCTATTTCCTTTCACCCTGCCACTTTATCATTCCTAAGCTCTCCGACCAATACGTCCCTCCACCTCTGCCTCATCGTCCCTGATCTTCGTTATCTTATCTCTAAGCGCTCGCAACGTCATCAGCTGTGAACCTCATGATCAACGCGTCCCGCGCCGGACATTGTCGCGAAGCTTGCTAACACAGTTCTCTTTCGTCACATGTGGTCGACGAGGCGAATCCTCGTGAAGGATTTGTCACGGCCACTATCGTCTCTACCATCATCTAGTTCCAGAAGGGGCGTTTCATTTCGTCCTATTCCTTGCTTGAACCACCACCCTGCCAGTGCACATTCACCGCGTCCACGGAAGACATTCGGAACCTGGCAGCGTAATAATCGGAACCAACGGAATTCGTGGCAAGGGTTATCATCGATATCTACATCTCAATTGCAGGAATTTGAAGCCGGAGACGATATGGGAGCTGTTGGGACTGCACGAGTCGATACGACGGAGAGGCTGGCCAAGTTGAGGGAGTTGATGAAGAAGCAGGGTGTAGATGTCGTGGTTGTGCCTAGTGAAGATCAACGTACGTTGCAATATCCTCTTAACGATTGTCCCATGTTGAGTGTGTTGGGGGTGTGTAGATTACAGCGAGTACCCGGCGCATTGCGATGAGCGTAGGGCGTTCATCTCTGGGTTCAATGGATCGGCGGGATGCGCCATCGTTACGCTCGACAAGGCGTATTTGTTCACAGACGGCCGTTACTTCTTGCAAGCTAGCCAACAGCTGGATGAGTACGTTACCCCCAATGTGTACATTCAGACACGCATTGACGGTTTCCAGTAACTGGACGTTGATGAAGCAAGGGTTGCCAGACGTGCCTACCTGGCAAGAGTTCTTGCACAAGAACCTCGATGGGTCTCTGAAGATCGGAATTGACCCTACTATCATCTCAGCAGACGATGCGAAGGATATCAAGAAGGATTTGGAACCCAAGAAGTCGGAATTAGTGCTGTTGAAGTCTAACCCCGTCGATGAAGTGTGGGGAAGCGACCGACCTGCTAGGCCGCAGAACCCTGTCTTCCATTTGGATGAGAAGTACTCGGGGCAGTCGTTCAAGGATAAGGTTGCCAAGGTGAGAGAGGAGATTGAGAAGAATAAGGGGAAGGCGCTGGTTGTGTCGATGCTCGATGAGGTCGCATGGTTGTTCAACCTTCGGGGGTCTGACATTGACTTTAATCCCGGTGAGTCTGGGGCATATCAGATGTTTAGTACGACTGACTGAAGTTGCCTCAGTGTTCTTTGCGTACGCGGCTGTCGAGACCGACCGAACCCTTCTCTTCATTGAGTCCAAGCAACTTGACGACGCGGCTAAGAAGTACCTGGGCAAGGATGTCGAGATTAGACCCTACGAGGAGATATTCACGTACTTGAACAGTCTGCCGAAGGCACTCAGCTTGGATGGATCCAAAGACGGGGTACGTCCCGTTCCCCAAACTGTCTCTTCCATTCTGACCTCTAGCCAGCCCAAGATCCTTGTCCCAGCCAAAGCCTCTCTCGCCATCGCCGAAGCCATCCAACCCTCTTCTTCCTCTTCCAACGTTCACTACTACAAGACCATCCCGTCACCCGTAGCAGCTCTCAAAGCTATCAAGAACGCAACAGAGATTGAGGGCTTCAGGCAAAGTCATATCCGCGATGGAGTGGCTTTGGCGCGGTACTTTGCGTGGTTGGAGGAAGCGCTGAATGAGGGTAAGGAGGTTAATGAGTGGGAGGGTGCGGAGGTTTTGGAGAATTTTAGGAAGGAGTTGGATTTGTTTAAGGGGTTGTCGTTTACGACTATCTCGGGGACTGGTCCCAACGGAGGTGGGTGTTTGAGGATTGGTATTCGCTTGAGTACTAACGACTTGGATAGCTATTATCCACTACTCTCCCGACCCGAAGGACTGCGCTGTCATCAAGAAAGAGCAAGTGGGTTGCCTCTATACGAATCCAAGTCCCTGTGTTGAATTCCTGACCATGATCACTCCACCAGGTGTACCTTTGCGATTCCGGCGCACAATTCCTTGACGGCACAACCGACGTAACGAGGACATGGGTGAGCACATCGATATTTTTACTCGGCTCACCTTCCCTGACAGTCGTTCATAGCACTTCGGCACCCCGACTCCTGAAGAGCAGCGGTCCTTCACGCGAGTCCTCCAAGGACACATCGCCATCGACACAGCTATCTTCCCTACGGGTACTACCGGATTTGTCATGTAAGTTTGTGCAAGTATATTCAATTGTCGTGACTAATGCCGTTCTGCAGCGACTCGTGGGCAAGGAGATATCTATGGCAGGATGGCCTTGGTACGTACCCCACGACCCTTGCGCATAAGTTCCAGATGCTGACAATCTATTCCTAGATTACCGGTCAGAAACCGCCAATCTCTGTGTCGAAGCCCATGGAACTAACGAATAGCAATAGACACGGTACAGGGCACGGTGTAGGCCACTTCTTGAACGTTCACGAGGGTCCTCAGGGTATCGGTGTGCGCATTGGTGAGGAACTGCCCCTGTTCATCCTCACAGGTTCCTTGTTCACACCAATAACGTAGCGTATAACAACACTGCCCTCAAACCTGGCATGACCGTCACCAACGAGCCAGGGTACTACGAGGACGGCAAGT
Organism: Coprinellus aureogranulatus; assembly: GCA_027627275.1. Classification (NCBI taxonomy): domain Eukaryota; kingdom Fungi; phylum Basidiomycota; class Agaricomycetes; order Agaricales; family Psathyrellaceae; genus Coprinellus; species Coprinellus aureogranulatus. The sequence goes on along the minus strand of JANDKE010000587.1, from coordinate 16,754 downwards.
ACGGCATTCGTATTGAGAACGTTCTTCTGGTCAAGGAGGCCAATACCCCGAATAACTTTGGCCAGAAGGGATATCTTGGGTTCGAGAATGTCACCATGTACGTTCTCTCTTTTCCCTTGGATAGGTTTCGCCAACCTGACTGGCTGGCCTTACCCAGGTGCCCCATCCATACGAAGCTCATAGACGTTTCTCTGTTGACGGAGCCGGAGAAGAAGTGGTTGAACGACTACCACAAGGAAGTCTGGGAGAAGATTTCTCCCCTTTTGCAGAACGATACTAGGGCCTTGGAGTGGCTGAAGCGCGAAACTGCCGCTATCTGAAGGTTGTCATAGGGCTCTGCACTGTAGGAAGATCTCATTCACAGCTCCAGAATATATGTAACTTGTATTCCAGCGGTATTTATTGGGGTTCGTCGTGAGATGATCATTGCTTGAAGTTGTGATGGAATATCCAGATTCCAGACGACCTTTCTCTCTCCCTGCCGTCATGACCACGACAGCCATTTCTGTTACGGGCGCTCGTCCCTGGATCGCCTGACCAACGTGCTTGGCACCCCCACCCTTTGTCACACACAGCCCTACGTGAAGATGCCATAGATGTCCACTCTAGGCCTAGCCACGAGGCGTGCGATACAAAGGAACCCGATTTATGTAAGTGAAAAAGGACAGGTTGATAATAGGGCTGCGCGTTCGATTTTTTCGTTCCTTAGGTCCTTTCCTTCTTACCACCATCTACCGCGATCGCCAGGGCGGATAACGTCCTACTGAACGCGCGTATACATCTCGCCTAAGGCTTGCGCACACACGCTCCTTGAATCAAGCTACTCAATACCGTTGGCGAGTCGAACTCGCCCCTATCTTGGCACAATGCCGCCGCCGGACGCGACGAGGAACGGCACGAGGCTCAATCCGAACTTTTGCGGGTACTTTTTGAGCCCGTCGGGGTGTGTAAAGGGTATCAGGTGTGGAAGGAGACATGATATACAGAGGTGCTCGTGTGGACTAGTGCTTTTGACGAAGTACTATCTTCCACATGTCCATGGAAAGCGACACCGCGTTCTATATCGCCAGTTGAAAGAGCGGGAGGCGAGGGAGAGAGGACGGGCTCAGGTTCGTTGCCTACTTTCATGAATCGAGCGAGTTGCAAGGCTAACGTCTCGGCCAGGGGAATAATGACCATGACAGTGACCCCATGGCGTCCCGCCAATGCGATCGCTGCAATAGGCACATCTTCCTCAGAGGATGGCAGTCACATCAAGACTACCACGTCCGCCAGGACAGACGCACAGCCTACGAGAACGTGGTTCGCTCATCCGAACTTGACAAGGAAGGCATCGTTGTCAGTGGCGGGCAAGACGGAGTCGATTTTGGCATCATCGACCCTGGGACGGAGGCTGCCGTCGAGGTCAACATCACAATCCAAAACAGCACGCAAGAGTACGTTTTCAAGATCGCGACATGCCGGATGCGGTCTTCGACACGCGGGGACGAACACGGAGCCCGATTCTCTGTGCGGCTGAAGGGCAAGTCGAAGGTGGTCAGGCCTGGCAGCACTGGCACGAGGACGCTCGCCATTCTTTCACTCCAGGGTACGCAGGCCAGTTCGAGGATACCCTGGAACTTGTGTTCTGGCACTGTGACTTTGATTGCTTCTTCGTGTCTGCTGGGCTTGTGAGCCGCCCGGAACTCAAGGGCAAGCCTGTGGTGGTATGTCACTCGCAGGGCGGGCAAGGTGGCGCCTCGAGTACAAGTGAGATCGCGAGTGCGAGCTATGAAGCTCGCGCTTTTGGTATCAAGAACGGGATGAGGTATATCTATCGTTCTTCAGTCGCGCCGACATGGTGTTGATGAATATTTCAGTCTTCAACAGGGAAGGGCTTTATGTCCGGAACTTGTCACCATCCCGTATGAGTTTGAACGGTGCGCGTACTTCCGAGTCCTCGCAGTGCGTTGAGCCTAACATGTCGCCGATGAACAGATACAAGCAATTCTCGCTGCAGTTCTACACTGTCTTGATGTCCCATGCGGACGACCTCCAGGCCGTATCAGTCGATGAAGCGTTGATTGATGTCACGGAGACGGTCTCGCAGCTGCGCCAACAGGCGGCAGCGGAAGGCTCTCAGTACGATCCAGCCAAAGACTACGCTGAAACTATTCGCGCAGAAGTTCGGAAGGTTACAAGCTGTGAAGGTCGGTACCGCGTACCGCGCCTTATTCCTTCAACATTTGAACCTAATATTTCCTCCAGTCAGCATTGGCATCGCACATAACATCCTCTTAGCACGTCTAGCCACGCGCAAGGCAAAGCCTGGCGGATCTTACCACCTCCTGCCCGAGGACGTTCCTGAGTATCTTGCACCTCTGGAGCTGTCAGACTTGCATGGATTCGGGCGTCAAACCAAGGCAAAGGCTATTGACAAGTTCGGCACAGCGAAACTGGGGGAATTGGCGAAGAAAAGCAAGTCTCAGTTGATCGATGCATTCGGAAAGGCAACAGGGGAGAAGTTGTATAACGGCCTTCGGGGGATCGCGACCAGAAACTGGAGTCTGATAAACCGAGGAAGTCTGTTTCCTGTGAGATCAATGTGTGTCGTTTCTTCATCCACGAGAACCCGAGCTGACACGCCTTCCCCTCAGTATGGTATTAGGTTCGAAAATAGTGAACAGGCGGAGCAGTTCATATACCAGATGGCGGTTGAAGTCAAAAAGCGGTTGGATGCCATCGACATGGTGGGCCGCTCCATCACTATGAAGATAATGAAGCGGGATCCTACCGCTCCGGTGGAACCAGCGAAGGTATGCGTTCTCCTCTCGATTGACCTCGCAATGGCTGACCTCGTCTCAGTTCCTTGGACATGGGCCATGCGATTTGTTCAGCAAACAAGGACCGCTTATTGGGCCTGGAGGCAAAGCCACGAGCGACGATCAAGTCATAGGCGAGTTTGCTTGGAGGCTGTTGCAGTCTTTCAACTTCGACCCGAAGGAGTTGCGGGGGATTGGTATGCAGATTACGAAACTGGAGTCAGCTAATGCAGCTGCCAGTGCGCCTGCTGGTCAAGCGCTTCTCCCTTTCAAAAGGGTCGAGAGTGGGAATAGCGCGAAAGCGACGGGGAGTGCTGGCCCGTCTAGTGCTCGCAATTCTAAGACGCCAGCCGTTATCGCTCCTGCTCTGCCTCAAGCGAGCCCCAAGACGGAGGTGAAAGAGGACGGGGGATTTGACCTCCCGTCGTTCTCACAGGTGGACATGACTGTATTTGAAGCTCTGCCACCGTCTTTACAGAAGGAGCTGAAGGACGAGTACAGCCGTCGTCGTTCTGAGGCACCGGCTGCTCCAGTAGCTCAAGCTGGCCCTTCTCGAGCTGCACGACCCGCAGCGATAGCTTCACCTACGAAACTGGGTTTGGGACGTCGCTCTGGACCACCTCCTGGTCTCTTTCCGTCCAAAGCTGCTACGAAAGTCAACGTCAAGCGTATTACACACCAGCTTGCTCCACATTCGCATTCCAACATTTCACCGCAGAAGAGCGCTCTGTTCGCTCTGTTGCAGAAGAAGCAGCCCAAGCAGAAAACCGCACGAGTGACAGTGGCGAAGTTGAAGGATTTAGGCATCGATCCGGAGGTGTTTGCGATGTTGCCAAAGCAGATTCAAGACGAACAGCTGGTGCGAGCAAGACTGCTTAAGGAGAGGGGTAGTATTCCAGAAGTGTCGGAGGAGCGGAAGATTTTGAAGCCTAAGAAGCCTACGTTACCTCCAGGATTCGTCGTATATCGAGCTCCACCACCCCAGGCACGGTATAAGAAACGGCCGGTACTTCGTCAACAAGGTAAGACGAAGAAGGAAAAGTTGGCTTTCACTGAGGCTGAGGACGTGATGGATGTGATGGAGAAGTGGGTCACGACATACCAGCACTGGGCACCGAGAGAGAAAGACGTCGAGTATCTCTCCAAATTCATTTTACAGAATGCCGATGCGGACAATGCGGGTGATTGGGGAGTGGAGACGGCGGTTAAGGTGATGAAGTGGTGGTTGGTGCTGTTGCGTAGGTTCTGGGCTGGGTCAGAGTTCGTGGATGATGAGCAGTGGGAGGATTGGAGTGACAGCCAAGAGGATCCTGTGGGGAAGGCGTGGTGGGAGACATTTAGAAAGGTGAAGGCGCAGATGGACGTGGTAGCGAGGAAGAGATTTGGCGGGTGTATTTCTCTGAAGTAGCCTACAATAATGCAGGGTACAATCCTGCCACGACTACGCATTTGGATTCCAGAATAATGCCTGTGGAAATTGGCTTGGGCCATGGAACTCCTCAGGAGTGGCATCCCTTTGTAGCAGGGTCCAGGTTCCAGTGTAGTAGTAGGATGCGAGAAGCCATGGTCAAACCTACTCCGGAATAGCATCTTCTTCAGTCGGGACGACGCAACCTTTGGAAACTTCGGAAGGTTTGCAGAATGTGTTTCGCCAAGCATACAGGCTCTGTTGCAACGAAGGAAGGGGTACTGCAGGAGGAAGGAGGCTTTGTCAAGGCCCCGGATACGAATATGCGAGGGGCGGGATGACAATCACGGCATTAGCCGACAGCCCCTAACTGAGCTTCAGTGACGCGTCGGGACGCGCGAAATCCTGCATACACCTCGCCCACCAGAGGGACCTGTCGATGCGACTGGATTTCTTGATTTTCGAACTTGATTGGACATGGTCTGACTCGAACAGGGTCAGAACAGCGCCCAAGATACAGGCATTGATGCTAACCCTTCCGAGGTGCACACAGCATGCCACGATTTTAAGCCAGCGGTGTTCAATGCTTTCTTGACACTGTCGGCCACTGTTCCAAGCCCTATGACAACATGCCTCGTAACGCGAGGAAGCAAGGCTCTACGGAGTCCACACGGACGAGCTCTAGACGGCCTGCGAGGCGTCACGGTGTCACCTCCCGCGAGAGTCCTACGACAAGATTGCTGCATACCAGAGCTACGCATCTCCTTGCGAATATTCCCCTCGACATATTAGGAGAAGTAAGTACCTCCACACTTTACGGGTGCCTTGGTGAAGTGCCTTCGCTGAACTCCCGTGTAGGTTCTCAGCCACCTGGCACCTTTGGATGTCCTTCATCTCGCTCGCACGGACAAGTACCTCAGGAGGTTGCTCATGAGCCGATCGTTTGTCTCGTTTTGGGAGCGAGCGAGGCAGAACGACGAAGAGCTTCCCCCCTGCCCCGCCCATTTATCGGAGCCTCAGTATGCGTATCTCATGTTCACCAGCCATTGCCACGTCGGTCATTCGCTTCGCTCTCTATGCAACACTCGTTCTGATAGGCTCATGGGCTTCCATACAACAGAAATGCTTTGCTGAGGACCGCGATGTACTCACTCACCTGGAAGCTAGTGCTCAGCTGTGTTACATATGCAGCCTTGAAGAGTCAGTTCAACTTGAACCACCCAATGTACAGAGCCCATCCCATTCCAAGGGTTCTCTAATGTCGCTTTATTAGGTTCAAGAAGTGGAATGACATGCCTCAGAAGATCGACCAGGCTCTCGCTGACTTCATCCCTGCGACCAGTGAAGCGCTAACGGCATCGGAGCGGAAACAATCAGAACAGTATGCGAGCACACAGTGGAGGACGGCAGCGCGAACCAGGTTCCATGTCCGCACTGCTTTGGAACTGCAGGCCCAGTACAGCGGGATAAAGACGGCCAAGCAGAAGGAAAGCTGGCTAGATAGGCAGCGTACCTCGTGGAACGGCATTGAAGAGGTTCGCATGACTCTAGCTTCGACCTCACGGATCGTACCAGGGAAGAGTTTGGGCTAATGGTGACATCTATTTCAGCATGCAGCGCTCTGCAGGGAGTACATTGAAGGGGTCGACCCGAAGAGCGAAGAAGAAGCGAACCAATTCCGTTCGCAGCGAAAGGAAAGGTAGGTCGATGTCAATTTAGTGGGAGTATGGCCCGGGCGCTCACACTGATCGATTGCCACTCGCGTCGGACAGAATGTTGCAAGACCTACGTACACTGGGTATGTTCTTTCCCCTCACCTATCGCACATACTGTGCTCAAGATGTGTCAGGCTACGAAGAAGAATTCGACCTCTGTGGGATGTTTAGTCCGTCCGAAATCCCTACCGGAGAGACGATGTATCCCCGCATACATACGCCAAGGAAACTCTCGGAGAGGGGTAAGCCGCCAATAGCTTTAGGCACTTTCTTATGCGCTGCAACTCATTCCCTTTAGAATGGCAGACCATCAGAGGCCCAATGATAGCCTATATGGAAGAAGTCAAGGTTGCCCTTGCTGGCCATCGCAGGGACACACGGATTAGGGACAAAATCGCAGCATATCTGACGCCTACCTATGCCGCGTTCATTATGACACAACCGGCCAATGTTTTTGCCCTACCGCGCTCGGACAACTCGCCCTAATGGACGAGATCAGGCCGCACCTTCAAGCCGCCCTCGATGTGCTTGACAGCACTCAAACCGAAGCCATTCAAAAGAGCCGTGGAGCAAATCCCTGCGCTTGTGCAAAAACACTCCGACGAGATAGAAGATACACTTCTCAACCTTATACGACGATCTTCGCCATATCGTGGTAGGGAGATCACTAGGAACATTCTGTTCCATGCTACGACCGTGTTCCACTGCACGACATGTGGGATTTCTCAAGCGTTCCCCGATATCCTAGTACACGAGCACTTCTACAAAGCAATGGGGGCGATGCCTTCTTCGAAGAGAAATAAGTTTACAGTCGCGGCCGAAGCCATCCCATCCATAGACTCAGAAGCTCACGATGAAGAACACATTCGTCGCGCTTTTCGGAAGTATGCGGTGTGGGCACCGGGCAACCGTATTCGATTCAGCGAACCATTCTACCACCACACGCTCAGTCTCCTGGACGCGTTNGGAATGGATTCAATGGCTAGCAGGCAAAGCCTCCTTGACCTCAACCCATACGTGGAGATTCTCTGCGACTGCAAGCGTAGCACGATTTCGAACAACCCGAAGTTCAAACGTGTCTTCCAATAGNTGGACTGAAATGGTCAGTNAGCTTCCATGTCATNNANAGTATAGGCCGNAGTAANAGCTACAACGTCGTGGTCCAANTCCCAGTTCTGCCTCGTACATGGNCATAAGTCTGGGGAGTACCGTAATGCGGTCAGCGCAATGTCCGAGCAGGAAATGCAAGATGCACCTGGATACCATTCGAAACTTCCATCGCCCTTATANGTCGCCACCCGTTGTCCTTTCTGCCTTCGGTACAAGGAGACGGGTCCATGGCACCTTATGGACGAGTGAGTTATGCTATNTCATTTCTTTANGTAATCGNGAAGACGTGCTCACCACAAGTCTGCACCGCCCNACCCCAAACTCAAAGCCACGGTCTCACTCAAGCCGACGCTGTAGCGCTGCAGCAAGTCATACCCAAGGAATCCTTATGGCCGTATGAAGTGGTGAAACTCCCTTGAGAGGANNGAAAGAACTTCAGGCNTTGNGGATNGCATTGGNGGCGGACNGGTTTCGTGTTAGTCGTGCAGAATACAGGGCGATGCTACNTATGTATAGAGANAGCGAGGTATGTAGATGTGCAAGCATCTTCATAGAAGCNTGCCAGATCGNAAAGAACGAAGTGNAAAGGAACGGGAATTAATGCGTCTATCTAGCGCTACAGTATGCCATGATAATAAAATGGATGATNATGAAGATGTGTGCATGGAANGCTAATCCTGAGTCCGTGGTCGTATCGTATCGTGTGCGNGGGTATGCAAAGCAAGNNAGGAATGTATCATTCAAACCCTNAAAGGGTTCTTCGAGTTCGACCCTNCAGTCANGGTNGACGATCCAGTCATCGCGGGNTTCAAAACAAAGTCGTTCCCAGTTCCCGTTGATTGCAGCCAGTACAGACCAGGNGTAGTCCCNATGGGCCCNCCGANCTGAGCCGTACCCGTCAANGTTGTTGGCAGGTGGTTCATATTCANGTTGGTGCCAGTGTTGGTCATACCCAATGGGACNCCTGCGGGCAAAGNAGGATTAGATCCGCCGCCACCAAGGAGNTCAGGCGCCATNGTGTAAGCNTANGCCTGAGCNGGGGTCAAACNTGGNTGCTGCNGGGGTTTGNACAGGCATCGAAGACAAGAANGGNGCNGTTTGGTACTGNAGAGGAGGTGAAGGAGGNTTGTAAATCTCNGAGGCGACGTCGATGAGGAGCNCATCTTGCTGAGGCTGGATGACTACNGAACTGAGGNTNTCGGCGGANGGNTGCTTNTGAACCTTCTTCAGNTTCCCAGCGTCNCNCACAGGCGAAGGCGAGCGACTGGAGGCAGAGCTGTCGTCCCTGTANATCGGCACTGGNTTCCGCTTGACGGGCTTCCTGGGCTCNGGTGCGCTCCNCTTNTTNCCNGTCATCTCCGAAAACATNGAGTCCTGGTCGAGGTCGCGCTCCCTNCGACTAGCGCCAGTAGCNTGCCTCCGCANCCTATCCCTNTCNGCGTACTTGTTCTTGTTCTTNGANGAGTAATACCCATCGAGATCAGGAAGNGTNGANGGNGTGTGGCTACGAATNGACATNGACCTGCGNGAGTACTCGTAGGCGTCGATGTACGAGTCCAAGTCGTCTCTTGTNTGTCTGCGTTCGTGCTTCCTAGCGGTGAGTCCGCTNCCGCNTTTGGGNATNCTCGCCATCTTGATGTCNTCNNTACGCACNATNGAGACTGGCCGGCTNCGACTCGTCACTTCGTGGTGGTTATANGCAATCGGCAACTCGCCNNCCGANCGNCTGTGCTTCGGCTTGCGATTGAAGAGCTTCCGCCATCCAGCAGCCAACATACCCCACCTCCANNTCCNCTTNTCNATNCCNTTNCCCTGNGCGAACATCGCGGTCTTCTTCGCNCGCTGNTTCCTNGCNCGTCTCCTCCAGCACCATAAGAAAGCTACGAAGATGAAGACGCATCCAAGGACCATCAGAAGGATCTGCCACCATTGCAGACCTGATTTGACTACGACGGTAGGACTCTCCAAGCCCGTTATGGTGGGCAACGGAGGTCCGCCGTTGGTGGTTGTGGGTACCTGGACGAGGTCGCTAAGGCACACACCTAGGCCGGGGACGACGCTTGTGTTGCTTCCGCAGTTGGCGTCGACGCATTGGCCACCGCGGACAACCTGTCGGGCGCTCGTACAGGAGAGGCACTTGCTAGGTCCAGCTCCCGAGCAGCTTGCACAGCTTCCATCACATGTTTGGCACGTCCGCGTCGTGGTGTCGAAGAACTGGTTCTTACTGCACGTTGGGAGGCACCGGCCGCCCGTTGCGCCTGTGATGGTCGAGAGCACTGGCCTCGAGGTCGAACATGAGGTGCACTGAGTAAATGAGGGGCCGTCGCATGTCAGGCAGTCTGGGTGGCACTTGGTACATGAGCTGGTGGGCGGAGTGGTGGAGGATGTGGAGGTGAACGTGTCTGAGGGGCAGGAAGAGACGCATTTGCCGTCGGAAGCGAGGGAGTTGCCCGGGCAGGTCAGGCAGAAGTCTGCGGAGCCTGCGCATGTGCCGCAGGAGTTGGAGCANGCTNANNTNNGNNANTCAGATATGATANCNNCGATCGAANNNTGNAGGNTAACGNACNAATGCANGTNAGNTTATCTTGNGGNTCTACNAAGCTCCCAGCAGGACAGGCGTCNACGCATTTNCCNTCCGAGAGCACAAACCCAGGAAGGCANGCNGAGCATGTCAANTTGTCNATNGTNGANGCTGGAGTAAACCCNCTGATGCCGCACGTNGTGCATTTCGANGGACACGCTGANCNCGAANATTAAACANGGNCGANTGNNNACAGAATGGAAACNNACTCACTTTCGCATGTCTTCTTCACATTATCCGCGATCANCCCNCCAGTNCCTTGGCACACACCATTGCTATCNGCNTGNACACACTGACCNCCCGACATGAAGAANCCTGGGGAGCAAGTCAAGCANTCNCCATCACCNGGNCCNGTACANCTNGAGCANATCCTCGAGCAGACTTGACATTCCGCNCCGTCNCTAAACGTGTTGTCCGGGCANTGGGTGCCTGTACTCGTCACNGGCTTCACAGGGTCNCACTTCGTNCGGTCGTTGATGTTCAGCGTGAACCCNGTCGCACACGCATTNCANGCNCCCGTGGTGTCNGAGCANTGGAGGCACCCNAGCGGACACACCCCACAGTCGCNGGTCGATGTGAGAAAGAANCCTGGNGCNCATCCGGAACACTTNGTTCCATCGCTCTTGTCNACCCAGCCATCNTTACAGCTGCANCTNCCGTCNGGGNTNCAGACTCCATTNACACANTTGCATTTCCTTGGGTCNGTGTCGCTGATNGTNGTGGAGAGACAGCGTCCANTGCCNNAGNTGCNTTCGTCGCACTTCTCGCAGCCTGCTGGGCANGGTTGGCATTGAGGACCGAAGAAACCCGTCGCGCACGATTCNCATGAGGAACCGGCAAAGTTGGAGGGGCAGACACANTGGCCAGANGACGAGCATACNCCNGCTCCNGAACATGCTGGTGAGCAAGTGGTCGACTGGACGTCNAGGAGGCTGAGAGATGTGNACAACNAGACTTGNGCGACATCCGGGACAGANTCCCANAGNATCGTTCGAGAGTCATTATTGCCNGAGGAGACGGCCACCCAGACGTTCTCCGAGAGAGCTAGAGAGCGTGCGGCCATGGGTAGNGTGACGTTGCCGACTGGGGATGTGGGGAGGTTGGAGAAGGCATCTTGACCCGAATAGCGTGCTTCNCTGTAGATTGCGAGACCAGGTTGGAGGACGAGGTTTAGTGGGAGNGATGGTGAGGAAGGGAACCCTGCTGATGATGAGAGTTTGGCGGAGCTAGAGCTGAGGAGATCGTGCAAGAGCTGCGGGTTGGTAGTGGATGTGTATTGCCCAGGGAGAAGGTGAAGCTCCGTCGACGAGCCTGATGCAGACAACTTGGCACCAACTGGCCAGGATTCAGTAACAGTTCACTATCAATGGGCTGCCTTCACGTACTTGTCGTATTAGAGAAACCTTGCACACATTGTCCCGCGACACAAACAACGATGGGAGTGGATTGTGCGACTGCGTAGATCGGTAAGCCGACGCAGCAAACCAAGGGAAAGCTACTACTCACCGGTTGAAGCCACGAATCCAATCACAGAAAGTAATGAGACTATCATCTCAGATGATTCGTGAAGAGTAAAGAACCGTCAAGGTCGTAGAAAAGAAAGAGAAATGGGTCGGGGATGGTGGAAGGAAGGGAAGGGCGTGGCTTCCGCGATGAGGCGTTGCGTCTTGGTCGTTGCCTGATATAAAGGACTGCGCTGCCACGACGTACCCGAACCCCCTCCATTCTCTTATGCTTCATGGAGCCAAGTATAAAGCCCTTTTTGTTCCCGTTACCGTGCTTCGCAAGACAATGAACTCGGCTGTTGCGGGTATTGTGCGAAACTGCCGCTTTGGGCGCACTCATCAGTTCGGAAGCGATTGGCCCAGGATAGGGCAGTCCAAGCGCTTCCAACCTTCCAACAACGAGTTCAAATTCTTGTACCTGAACGGTGTGTGTAAGCTGCAACATGCATCGCGGAATGGAGACCTGTACTCCGACAGGCAGAGACGCTGGCGTTTGAGCCAGTCGTCCTTGTTAATATCACAGGGATATCGCTTGAACAGATGGGCGGTGCGAATGCTCACCATGACTGAACCCTCTCAGGCTTACAGACAAGAGGACACTTGCATGCTGTCGCGCGATTGCACTGCTCAACTGTCTCAATCATCGTCCGACCGAGTTCTACTGTTCTACAGGCAGATTGAGCAAGCCAGACCTTGGCCCCATTGGGTTCACTGTCTTCGGATCGAAACATGTCGTGTGCTTCAAGCTTCAGTAAAGCTCAACGGAACGAGATCCAAGTGAACAGAAGCATCGTAGAAGACGAATACACCACGCCTAGGATGATATCTTGCTCAGAAACAGCGATGGCCTCATTGACGCGCTTGCTCGATTGTGCGAACTGGCCAAAACCTTTCGATAATCTGGCGAACAGCGATGTAATTGCGCATCTTGACGTTGTGTATGGTAGAGACGATGACATTTTAAAAGAAGGATAAGGTTGGCGTAGATGTGGTGCGAAGGCAAGATGCGTGCCAATCGTTGACTCGAACCTGGCGCTTTACCGCGAACAACGTCAACCGCGACCATTCGGCTTCCAAATTTCAACCGTCATGCCCCTAGCGTCCTCGACTCGCCCAACTGGCATGAAAATAACCGGCCAAGCGACTCGGAGCATGATTCCAAGCAACCCTCGAGTCGGATGGCGTTGCAATGGTGTTCTGAAACCCCAAACCCGACGGCGTTGGAATGTATACCCAGTGGAAGTTCGATGCGTAGTGGGTAGAGAGGATGTCTTTTCAAACGAGAGATACGGCAGGTGGGGAAGCGGTACAGAAGAAAGGTATGCAGACGCCATTGTTCTGGTGGTCCCCGCAAAGAACCTCTACGACATCGACCTGGCTCTGTCTTTAGAGTTTACCGTGATCCCACCCACCTCCTCGGCTCTCCCAGAATACCCGACACTGCGACTAAGGATATGTGTCGGATCCAAGCATCCCAGGCCGTAAGATCTTGCAGGGTTTCTGAAGCTCAAATCTTCGACAGGGTGAAGGGCAGGGTTGGGAGAGGGGAAGAATGGGCGCCGGAATCAAATTCCAAGGCACGCTCGCCAGCCTGGAGACCTGCACGGATAAACGGAAGCACGGATCGCCGGCGGCCACCCAATCGAGTCTCTCATAACTGGACATATGACGGCACGAGGGCTCCTGTATCGACCGCAGCTTAGCGCAGCATCGCCTAATACCCGCTCTCGACCTATTTTCAGGGTGCTGCGATGAAATGAGATAGGGTACACGCAATCTAGGTCGCAACGGCAGCTTTGTGAGCACCTTCCCATTGGTTGTGCTGTGTGCGAGGTATATAACGGGCGAAGTTAAGAGTCTCAGATCCCCACTTTCACGACGGCGACTCCCATCCGAGATCGAAATCGTCATGTCGGATAACAACGCCCAACTCGCTGTGCGCCTCCTCACGTCCCTCGCGGCGACGTTTGGCGCGTATGGAGCGTACAGGCTCCTCTCGTTCTTCTACAGCAACCTGACTTCACCGATACGCCACCTTCCTGGTCCACCGAGCCCGAGTTTCGTCTGGGGTAACTTGCAGGAGATATTCAAAGGGGTGAGTCGCTTTGGCTAATCCATGTGGCTGGAAAGGACGCTTACGGCTGAACAGGAGAACTCTGTCCTACACGAGCAATGGGTGAAGGAGTACGGGAAGACTATCAAATACAAGGGCCTGTTTGGTGTACGTGAACATGCTTTCACATTCATTCATCCCAGAGTCCGACTCGGTATTTCTCCTAGATGCACCGATTGTACACGACAGATCTCAAAGCTATCAACCATGTCCTGATGAACAACTACACCTATCAAAAACCTGGTGCTGCGCGATTTGGCTTGAGCCAGATCTTGGGAGACGGCGTTCTTGTGACCGAGGAAGACAAGCATAAGCAGCAGGTACGCGTTTTCCGTCTTGTCGTCGCAGCATACTCACTAACACGCTGATTTCTGTAGCGAAGGATTATGGTTAGTCTTCCCTGTTCCCACCATGCGTCATGCTGAAGGCGTTGCAGAACCCCGCTTTTGGAGCAGCCCAGATTCGCGAACTCACGGGCATTTTCGTCGAGAAAGCTATCGAGGTAATCTTTCGGGAATCACACAGCTCCAGCCCGCCAATTGACCTGGCACATATTAGCTTCGCGATGTATGGATGTCCCAAGTCCAGGGCAAGGAAGTAGAAACGATCAACGTCCTCGCCTGGTTGAGCCGAATGACTCTGGACGTCATTGGATTGGCTGGTAGGTGGTTCATCTCGCAGATGGTCACCAAAGCTTCTGATGCACTCGAAAGGTTTCAACTACAAGTTTAATGCACTTGCCCAGGGCGAAGATGCTAGCGAGTTGATGAAGGCGTTCAGCAAGGTGTTTGAGAGCAACACCACATTCTCTCTCATCCCTTTCCTTCGAGGGTATCTTCCGTGGCTCCGCTGGATTGTCAGTTCCTATTCCGTCGCCTTCCCGGATGATATGCTAACGCCGCGAGTGTAGCCCGCAGAACGCGACAGAGAGGCGAAGGAAGCTCGTGCGACCATGGATCGCATTGGACGAGGGCTACTGGAGGAAACTAAAGCAGAGCTCAAGAAGAGCGGAAAGGTTGACAAAGACAGTTTGAAGTCAAGGGATCTCCTGAGCATCTTGGTACGCGCCAATATGGCGACGGACGTTCCTGAACATCAGCGTATGAGCGATGCAGACGTTTTAGCTCGTAAGCCATATCCCCATCGCTTGTCTGGTACCTCCCTTTGACTCGTCTTCAGAGGTGCCGACCTTCCTTGTCGCCGGGCATGAAACGACAAGGTGAGTACGGAGTAAATCATCTTTGAACGCCAGACTTCATTCTGTCGCAGCACCTCAACGACGTGGGCTCTGTACGCGCTCAGTAACGACCTTGAAGTTCAGAAGAAACTGCGCGAGGAGCTTTTGGAAGTATCCACGGACAACCCGACTATGGACGAACTCAACGCGCTTCCCTACCTCGACGCTGTTGTCCGCGAAACTCTTCGCGTCCATGCACCGGTTGCGTCCACTATCCGAGTCGCCGTCAAAGACGATACTATTCCACTAAGCACACCTGTCACAGACACGACTGGCCAGGTTCATGAATACCTTGAGTATGTTTCGTGTTCGTCATGCCCACGTATCTTTGAGATTCTGATCAAGTGAAATCAGAATCAAGAAGGGCCAGACGCTCTTTATCCCTATCGTGCCTATCAACAGAGAGGAAGGCATCTGGGGAGAAGACAGTCACGAGTTCAAGCCTGAGCGATGGACTTCGGTTCCTCCAGCAGCAGGCGCAATCCCAGGAGTCTGGGGAAATTCGCTGACTTTCCTTGGTGGGCCTCGTGCTTGTATCGGGTACCGTTTCTCTGTCGTCGAGTGCGTGTTCAGTCTTCTCCGTTGATTAGTGGTACAGATTGCTGATGGTGGGTTTTCAGGATGAAAGCGATCCTCTTCACCTTGATCAGGGCGTTCGAGTTCGAGTTTGCAGTACCGGCTGAGGATGTGGGGAAGAGGTCGACGATTGTACAGAGGCCGTATCTGAGGTCTGACCCTAAGGCGGGCAACCAGTTGCCCTTGAAAGTGAAGGTTCACGTCAGGGCTTAATCGTCGCCAGCCAGTTACCTCGGCCCGAGCGGTCGCCTCCGTACCGCAGACGCCTTGTATGATAACTTTCATTCATTTCTGTCAGACTCTATTTGTGCCTACCCCCCACGACCTATATCCATTCGCGTTTCCTTGCCCGTTTCGGGAACGGCGATCATGCCGTCAACAGCGCTTCCTGCTTCCTAAGACCACTGTGGAAGCCAATCGCCGCTCAGGTGCACTCCTCACCAGCGCTCAATTCACTGGTTGACATATAGTTGCCCTTGCATCGTACCTCCTGTCCATACCCTGTTGCTGGTTGCTATACGCCAATTTAAGCGCCCAAAGGTGGTGAAGCTCGCAGTGTTTGCCCGTGCTTGGCTTGGAAGCCATCGGCTTCAGGTCCATGACAGTCACCATGTGAGGAAAGGCGTGTTGCTTCAAGTTCCTCTCATGTTCGCCCCCAATGCCCAGTTCATAACCGACTACGTCGACGGTCTATGAGGATCCTGTCAAGGGCTCGTCACCGTTTCCAAGGCCGAGCGTGTTTGAGCACACAACCTGCTAGGGGAACCGGACACGCTTGTTTCCCATTGCCGCACAATTAAGCCTGATCTTCAGGTTTTTCCGAGGTCTTCTCGCCAAGATGAATCGCTCAAATCGTCTGTGATAAGCGCTGAGAGGTGTTTTGTTCAGCAGATCATCTGGTCTGGATGTTGTCTTCAACAAATTACACGCCCAACAACCCGACTTCTCTCTGTCCACGAAGAAGATGCAACGGTGTCACTTTCCCATTTCAGCTCTACCTGAACAGGTCAACAGAGGACGGCAGCCAGGCTTTAGCACATCACGTCCACCGAGAAGAACGCCCAGGGTACCCACCTGATCTACCCTCAGTCGGATCTAGTTCTCCCGAAGAGCCTCTGGACGTTAGGGCGCCGGGCAACCTGTTGGACCGTTCATTCCCAGCGTCATACGGAAGACGGATATCTGTCACAGAATCAGAGCTATAAGAGCTTCTTTTCCAGGGCACCCGACCAGAATGGTAAACGGAGATCAGTGTGTGTATTATAACAAGTGCGATGTAGCATCCTGGGATTCGTCTCTCGTCTCCTCCCTTCCTACAGGCTCGTCCCGCAATGCGTCCACACTGGTTGGCAGCCTGGGCGTTGGTGTTCGTCGCGACCGCATTGGAAGCGCAGGCTCGTTAGTGGCATGACTCTATTACATACTCTCTTCTGACGATTTGGCGCTTTTAGGGACATGGGACGAAGCTTACTCCCTCGCAAGTGCTACAGTCAACCAGATGACCATTGACGAGAAGCTCGGCATTGCTTATGGAACAGGACAGCTCAGTTCAACGCGTTCGTTTCCGCAATCAGAAATCATCATGCTCGCGCTGACCTGCCTCTAGGCCGATGTGTTGGCGACACAACTGCTGTTCCTCGACTAGGTATACCATCGTTCTGCTTTCAGGATGGTCCCGCGGGTTTGAGGCTTGTGAGGAACGTGACTG
>JANDKE010000586.1:0-22865 GCA_027627275.1 Coprinellus aureogranulatus | reverse complement strand
CTACCTCAATAGGATGCGAGTTGGGCGCTATGATTCCGAATGTTTGGGTTGCAGCAAGGATAGATTACCACCTCAACCGGGAAACCCAGATAGGACGCTAATATCCGGTTACTCCTCTTCACCTTAGGGATGCTAGGGATATGTGATATACCGCAGTATATTAAGATACCGGATGACAGTGGCAACTACCGCTCGTCGAACGTAGGTTATACTTCCACCTTTCCGTAGCCGCGCGGATCGGCGTTTTCAACGAATCATGGCAGTGGGCTGGGATATGTTTTGGATATGTTCCTTGAAGACACGATGCTCGAAAGCGTCTAGCCTACCAGTGGCGGAGTCTCCTCGTTCAGGTTCTTTCCTAGCCTGGCGGATATGAGCAAGGAGGCTCGATCTTCTATTCCTCATGCGATAATACCCCATCTGGCTAACTGCTGTAGCATCGAGGCTCCAAGCGCCTACTCGCGGCGAAGTGATATGTCATACAGATTGTATGTAGCCGGCGCCCACCTCACCCTGTTCTTTCAGTATCGATGTATCGCCGTTGCGGCGTTCAACTTGAAAACCGGAGACGCTGATAGCTACTACCTAATGCCCTAGGCAGTACCCTATCTCCACATGTGAACAAAAAGGAGGAGTGAGCCCACTAGTACATATGCTGGACCTTGACAGGTCGGCTGTGGGAGGATAGCGAAGAGGCAAGGCGAGGTGTTCTATCGCCGAATCTTATCCACATCGCGCACAGCCCGTGAACGATACGTTATCCAGGGGGCGCGGCTCTGACGTGAATGTCCTCGCTTTGGGAGAGCTTGTGTACCGGCATGGCTATAATGTGAGGGGCTTTGAACCCCGAAGATCCATGTACACCACAAGGGCGGTATGATATATGATCCCCGCGAGGCCTGGGTAATCTTCTGAGTAAAATGGCAAGGAGGACAAAGCGGCGATCACAAACTGCTCAGTTCTGAGTGGTGCAACCGCATGGTACGGTACTAGGAGTATAATCCAGACTGCCGAAAGCTTGACGCAGATGTAATCCGCAGTTCCAGAGTCAGCCTTATATCGGGAAGGAATAGCTATACGTAAATTTGCCTGGGTCCCTCATTTCAATGCTCGGGGGATATCGCACTGGCTAGAAGCGGAGACGCCAGATAACACAGCAGACTCTAGGACAGGCCGGCAACCCAAGTGCCCGGTAGCCGCGTAGCTGATCGTTGTTAACTAGACCTCGCGGAAAATAAGCGCCCGTAAGCGCTTCCCATCATCCACGGACTTGCAGGCCAATGACGCAGCGCGAGTACTCCAACTCACACGACGGGGTCGGAAACTACGTCCCAATGGCAGAGGACTTACACATCCTCATAGGATATCAATCAGCACAATTGGGCGGTGGAAGAGTATCATGTTCTTCCATTCATAGTAGCCTGAGCTCGGCGGGCATTCGGAATTGAAGTGATTGGGGGAGTCATCCCTCTATCCAAGCACAAAAACCCGAAGCGCTCCGTTGTGGCTCTCTCAGATTCATGGGACAGTCGAAACAAGAAGCCGGCTTCCGCCATATATCGTTATCGACTAGCTCTCGGCTCCTTCCTCCAACAGTTTCCCGACAACCAATGGGGCCTCCTCGAAAACGAAGCACTGCTGTTGTGCCTAGACCTAAATGGGCTGATTCAGTATGGGATGACCGCTGTGCGTACGCTCTACTCCAACTTGCTGTCCAGGCATCTCATATTGGGATTCTTGTGATCTTCTGCCTCCATAGGCCCTCAATGTTCTTCACCCTCTCTGCACTCGCCTCATCCTCGACCAGAAATTTTCGGACAGCCGCTTTAAACTCGGTTTCGTCCTCCGGCAAGCCCTTCCCATCCGTCTGCATGTCAATGAACATATCGACTAGCCCCGCCTCGTTCCGGAGCTCTGGGAGGCGAAGGCCCTCAGCGAGCGCATCGAGTGCTTTTGCGAGGTCGCCTTGCGCTTGGTACGCCCTAGCTAGGCGCGCGTAGCTGATTGTTTGCCGGGACCATAGATTGTTAGTGCTTATCTGATACGATATGAAAGCAGATGGAACTCACCCCTTCGCATAGAACTTGTCTGCGACAATAGCCTTCCTCCCATCATTGACAGCAATTTCCAAATCGCGACCCTCTCCCGGAAGCAACGCCGCCGCACTGCGATTGGCGCAGGCAACCGCCATCATCTTCATAACCTCCGTCTTCTCCTCGGGGCCCACTTTCTGGCAATGGGCATCCTCAAACCGCCTCAAAGCTTGGGTATATTCCTTTATAGCCGTGACTCCATCACCCTTTCTAAACGCAACATTCCCAGCTTCCTTATGTTTTTGCCCATCTGCCTTGTACTGCCGGTAGAAGTGCGACGCTTTGGAATACTGGAGTTCGCTCATGAGTTCCGCGGTCTTGGTGTCTTCAATGAACCATGTAAATTTGCCAGCTGACGAAGACGAAGAGGAAGCGAGGGAGTTGAGGAACGGGGCGATCACCCGACGGTGAGGCTCGAATTTGTGGGTGATGACGAGAGTTTCGGGAAGGGCAGGCTTGAAGCACGAGATAGGGAGCGCCATAGCTTTCTTCAGGAACCTGACGCAACAGTGAGTGAACCGTCGGACCAGCCCAGATCGTGTTCTGCACTTACAAAAGCACGTCCTCACTCTTCGGCATCCCCTCATAGTCCTGCATCAACCTCGAGTCCACTTCATCCAAGTGCCCCTCGGAGCTCGGCATATCGCACCACACCCTGAAGGAGTGCTTCGCATTCGGAAACTCCTTCAACTCGTGAGGCTCGATGATGTATTCCGTCTCCGGGTCTACCAGACCGGAATACTCCACTCGAACGCGCCAGAGGCTTCCTGGTTCCACAGGGAGCGATGCAAAGTCGTAGGCATCGNGGTCGAATGGTCTTTNNTCGCNCTTGCGGCACGCTTTCGAGAGTTTCCGAGGAGGAGTTGGAGGNCAGGGTCGTTTTCGTGTTCTCGGAGAAACCTGGGGATGNAAGCGTAACCATTGGTGGATTCATCTCGGGNTCATCGAANGGACTTACGTGAGGATATCACTGTTGTCCAACCTCCCTGTAACGGGGTCNGGCCGTAGCTTGGTCGCTAATTTNTAACATATGAAGTTCAAAATCATTTCGAGTGAAAGAGATGGTGGNTTCTGTACCTTCCACAGCTCCCTTTCCTCGTCAGTACGGTCATCGGCGTAACGGTCCATGATGGTCAGGAACGAACCCTCTTGAACACTGTGGAGTGTGGTCATCTCACGGAAAACTTATGTAAGGGGATAATTAGCCGCCACAAAAGGTCCGCCCCTCGCTCAAGTGTTNAATGANATGTTACATTTAGATTCTTCATANNAACAGATCTTCACATCACGCCCAGCCCTGCCTTCAATTCTCTCGCAAGGTCGTCCATGTCCACATTAGCGNTCTCCTTCTGCTGAATAACGTCCTTGAGCTTGAACGTCTTCTCCTCCACGAGGCACCTCTCGCATTTACAACTGCCAAAGCCCCATCCCTTGAGTTCGTCTTGTCGGCTNCGGTACGGGAGCTCGGGATTGACGTATGAGACCGTGAGCTCTTCCCCTGCTGCGATAGGGCGCTTTGCGATGATGGATATACGGGAGAGGGCAGTNCGCCTGTCGGTGTGTCGTACAGAGCAATTGGGCTTGCATGAGTGATTCAGGTGGGAATGAAGCGTATAGAGGCCGCCGTGGCCTTCGAGATCTATAGAAATACGTGNTTAGCAGAAAGTACTTGAAAAGTAAAACGACCACGCACTTAAACTCATCTTGCCCAGGTTCTTCAAGAAACCTGGCTCATACTCAAAGAGGTCCTGNTCAATCTCCGTAGGCAAAGGCTTCTTCAATAACTTGGCCAGCTTCTTCTGGTCCGCTGGGTTCTTTGGCTCTTTGAANGCTTGTACCACCAGCTGATGCGCCTTCTTCCACGTTGGACGGTCTGGCTCGCTNCCNAAGCTATGCTTNGCCCTCTCCTCCATCCCAAGCGCGGCAAGGCCTCTGAATANNTCCCAGTCNTGCCTCAGGGTCGCATCATCATACTGGTTAGCGAGGAGTATCCGGGATATGGAATGNGCCANNGCNGCAAGAGCCATCCACTGNTTTTCGCGGGCGAATTTGATGAGGGGTGCACACGCAGGGTTNTGGCCTGTGCAGAGGAGAGGNTGCACCTTTGCAGACCGNGCAAGGCAGAGGCGATTGCANAAACGTGCTGTGCAGTAGGTNGAAGACGAGGCGGAGGATGGGCAGGGAATGACGAGTGGTGAATCGTTNAATACGGTCGTGCAAAGAGCACAAGCCTTTCCAGCTGCTTGCATGTCAGATATATCCCTATTCATCAGATATTGCGCGTTAGATTTAGCGCCTTGAGATTCCTCATTGAGAACGGCGTTAAGGCGTTCCTTTCAAGAAAGGTAATATAAGCGCTCACCATTCAGCAGCAACGATGAAGGGATCTTCCTTCCATACCACATCTCCTTCCGGGATGTCTACAGTCGCGACCAGGCCNTTTCCCTTGCGTTTATCAAACATCTTCACCCTGACCTTACTCGTCCACTTGCTCACGTCCAAGCTCGACACCAGTCTGCTCTGAGGATACAGGGGTAAGCCCTGGTCAACTGGGGTAGCACTTGAAGTAAGCCCCTCGTGCTGGAGAATCTTCTTGACGCGCTTCTCGCTGACGGCCCACTCTGGGTATGTTTGAAGGAGGAGAGCGTGGATTTTGGTGATACCCAGNGTTGGATTCTGGGTNTTTAATTCGACAAGCGCNCNGGTGAGNACGTCCTCNGGGGGTGAGGTTGGCTGGGCCATTGCGAGCNACGCAGGCGACTGGAGTGGCTTTGGACGANGTGGTNAGAGGTTGAAAAACAAAGAATGGAAAGCACCCGCGTCGTCGCACAAGAAATCTCNATGCCGATAACAAGGCCAAATAAATTGGCCCCTATCTTNAACCCAGAGCGCGCCGCACGGCTACCCCGGTTGAACTTGAATGCAAACTGTTCACATANGAAAGCTAACGAAAGGCTGGGTACAGGGAGGGTAGTGTACTNGGGNTTATNTGGNANGGNNTANCGTGNTTCAATCTGAAGTNGACGACATACCGTCCACAGAAAGCGACACAGGAGCCTGGGCGCTTAGATCTGGAGAGCGCCGGTCGACGAGCCCTCGTTCCAGTCAAANACCTTGACAGGGGCCCTCCACACCTCCTTGGCCCCGCGGGAGTGAGCGCTGTAGGANAGAGCACCAAGGACGACGGTGTACAGCAACACTGATTCGTTTCAGCACTAATATAATAAGCGAAAACTCAAACGGAGCGACTTACAGATAGAGAAGATGGTGAGCGACATGCCNGCTACGGCTGCGTAGTCNTGGTAGCGCTGNGCTCCCCACCAAGCACCTGCAATGACGGCTCCATTGACCAGCCAGAGAATCCAGACAACCGCTGTGTATTGGAAATCAGACCTACTGCGCTCCTGATCACGAAGAAACACGCACTCAATAACACCAGTTCGGCCGCGATGGGCGCTAGAGANGCGGTCTCCGTCTTGAGNGACGCCANGTACCTNCCCATNACCGCCTTAGTGAGCGGTATTCAACGCTGTAAGTGANCGAGGNACTTACAAGATCGAGANGACGANAATCGAGAGNGCTGAAGCNACNACTCCCAGAATNGCATGCTCCGAGCTCCTGTCNTGGAGGATNNAACCACTAACTCCCAGTGAGGCAATAGAGAGGAGGACGACNANCACTNGGCGNNANGGNATGAGNANTGGTCNAGGNGCTTAGCACGATGNGTATTGCACTCACAGAAGGCATAAGTCCTGAANATAGGCAGATCGCGGTTNAGGTTCACCATNATGTAGTCCGAGTCTGNNTCTCNCAATCCNNANTCGGGGTCGAGNGCNNATACAGTGAAAAGAAAGGATGCTGTTGCCTCGAGGACNTGACATCGATCTTCCTTTTATCAGAGAACGGTCGTCACACAGCTCCCTGTTTTGGNTGTGGAACCCAGGGCCCGGTTCCTCGTTGGTAGGCTGCGCAATTCTGATTCACCCAGAATTTCGCNAGAACGGTCATCTTTGACCGCGTCGTATTGCCGCCTACTGAGCTGCGCAGCAACAATTGCTTATTTCAGNCGCTGCGCAAANAGAGAAGGGTTGGATGTGACGTGCTGGAACCTGTAGGGGGTTAACGGTGCGATAGCTCGAGTCTGAGNGAGACTGCGCGCTCACCTTGACGGGTTTTCCTGAATTGCGTCCGAGTCGTNNNTACTNNCCTGAGTCCTTGCCTTTCGATTGCGTGGATTCCGCGTGAAGACCGGNACGAGGGCTCGAGCAACTACAGGAAGCAACTACAGGAAGGGCGGCAATAAAGCATAAAGATACAGCATTCGAGGTATTCGACATTACGACTGGNATCACAGCAAGCAATACACAAAGCTTCGNAAAGGGAGATGAATCGCAGGGAGTACATTCTAGAGTATAGATAACAGCAACACGAAGATCCTAACGGGTTCTGGCAACTGACAGGGTAAGAAAGGTGNGCAAGTCATAACGAAAGGGGGGTATGGTGNCTCAGTTTGTAGAAACGAAAGGGAGCGAGGGTGAATAATGTATGCAAAGCAACTGTTCGATCACTCATCATCATCCGTTGGATCTGTCAAAGGCGAGGTATTTCGTTTCTTATTAGCCTGCAAAGAACCTCAGCTCAACCATCGGTAATTCCAGAGCAATAGACGCACCTTTGCTTTTGTCCGTGCACTCGTCCTCGTCCCACGCGGCCGCGGAGTAGGTTCTTTAGGACTCGAGGTCGCCCTCCTGTCAGGCTCACCGTCCACATCCATGTCTTCATCCTCTTCGTTATCCTCGACACCNGACGACTGACCCTCCGCCTCGTCNTCNTCNTCATCACCCGCGTCTGATCTNGCGCGTTTTCGCCTTCGCCTTGGGGTTGTNTATGTCAGCGTCGAGTGCCCTTTGAGGNTGAGGGCGAANANNTCAACTTACTTGGNCCCTCCCTCACTTTTCGAACTCGTNGCTTTCCTCTTCGCAGGAGCCTTCCTCTCTTTCCTCTCCTTCGGGAGCGCCGCNTTCGACAGCTCNTCCAACCACGTCCGCGTCTCCTCTGGAAGGTACGTCGCCTTGAGGATCTAGTCGTCGAGTGACGAAGCGTCAGCGGTCGCGTTGACATATCAAAGCATNATTNAACGCACCTCCTTGGACGCTTCGGAGCTGGGTAGAGGCCGCAGGATATCCGCAGGGAGCCTCACTTTCCCTGGGTACGTCTGGATNGTCCACGACTTCTCCTGCGCTTTCTTCTTGATCAACTCTTGCGCGAGCTCCGACATGATATACAAATTCTACAATCTAACCGTCAGCCTTCNCTTTCCCTCTTCATCTACCGCGGAAAGCACGAACCTCGCTATGGCTCACCGCATCCCTCACCGTCTTTGCCTTCATCGCCAAATGATGCAACANGCTCACNTTATCCTGGCTTGCCATCAAATCCAAGTAAAACTGCACATATTTCGCGATGTCCACTAGGTCTTCGTGGGCTGTGCTGAAATCGGGGTGGTGTGCGAGGAGGTGGAGGAGTCGGATGAAGATAAGTTCGAGATGCTCGACACGGAGAGCTGGTGGAAGNCGCCGTTTGGCGTTTTCAACGTAGCTGGAAGCCTATCCGGTTTTGTGTCAGTANCACGCCATGAATNCGCACAGATTCTACGTACCAAAACCTTGATATCATTTTCNGGATCATGGACAGTAAGGAAGGGAATGATATTGTATTGCGGCGGAATCTTCCTCGGCTGNAGCAGAGTNAACAGCTTGGTGAGGAAATCGTATCGAACATTATAGCACGAATCCTAGGACACAGACATGAGCATCCTGTCNGTTACGTTCGCAGCAAGTGAAATGCGTACTTGTATCGTCACCGCCAACCTCAAAAACTTGGGCTGAAGTGCCTCGGCAAACTTCGGCACAGTCGCAAGGTGCAACATCGACACTGCAGCCTGCANCCTCAACCTGGACAAGAACTTCGGGCTATNATCCAGTCAGCTTTCACGCNAACGAACCAAGAAAGTGGAAAACGGACGTACTCTTCCGTATCAGGCTCCCCCTCCTGCACAGGNTGCACCAACCCATTATGCTCCAGGAGCGTNGCATACATCTTCATAACTGGAGCCGCGATCTCCACCGCCTTCTCACTCTTCTCGTGNGCAAGACACCNATATCTGCACACCTTCAGTGCTTGTACCTTCGCCCTTAGAAGCTCGGGTACATCTTCGTTCTCGAACCACTCTTCCCCATCGTCCATACTCTCTTCATCTATGGGCTGCGGCACCATGAGAAGCTTCTTGAGNAANAANGTTGTGTAGACGGTACTGTGCTTGTCGAAAGCTTCGGGGACGAATCGGGAGAGTTGGGTGAGGGCAGNGGTGCGTGCGGCTAGTGCTTGGATGTCAGCTGAATCGGCGGAGGAATACTCCTCAGCGATAGCCTGTACAAGTTGCGCGAATATTGGTCAATGTCGTAGTCTTAAGAAGCNGGAAACATGGCACGCACCTTCGCNATCCTGGCACAAGCTTCCTTCTTCTGCTTCGAAAACGCAAGGTACCGCGTAGCAAACTTGGCAAGNCTCCAATTCTCGCTCAACGCGAACTTTTCAACGCGCTCATTCGTCTTTCTNCAACCCACGCCCANNAACCTCAGTCCNTTTACCCCTAAACCAAAGGCAGAGAGAGCCACTCACTTATCCGCAGGAGCCACNCCCGGTCCCTCCGCTCTCACAAGTCCACTCAACGCCTGAAGCGCTACCTCCAACACCTCCACATTCCTCTCGTCCCCATTGATCGCCTTAACCAGCTCCGGCACATGGCCCTTATACATCGCTGCGCACCACTTACTCGCAAACGTCAACAACGTCTTCGCATGATTCGCAGCCTGAATCAGATGTCCCGCCGTACTCCCATATGCCTTCCCCACCCGCTGGAGAAGGAACGGTATTGCAGACGTGTTGAGGATCCGGAAACTCGCGCGGCGGAGGAAGGCGTTGAGTGTAGGGAGAAGGGACGATGAGGATGAATCGAGCCGCCGTTGGAACTCGTTGGTCGTTTTGACAAGGGTCTTGAGGTCTGTTTGAGGATCCATGAGTGTTTTGGCTAGTTTGAACAGCCGGTTTTCGTTGAGCTTCGCGAAGGCGTGGAGGTCTTCCTGGGTTTTGTGCGGCTCCGAGAAGTTGACTGTTGAATTGAGTACGAGCGTAGTGTCCAAAGCAGAAGTGACATACCAGCAAGATGCTGAATGGACGCATTCAGACGCCGAGTGATAATCTCTTCGTCTTCGTCCATGATACCGCCATTGTATTGTATACACGAGTCGATATATACCTGGTAGATGTTTGGCCGGCTGCNAACCTGTTCAGCAGGTTCCCGTTTCATTCCNAAATTACCACTCACTTTGCTTTCAGCCCACTCAACCCCAACAACGCACGTATCGACTTTTCGCTAAGGTATCGCATNACGCACAACAACCTGTCTGTCCACGCCGCCTCGTCCACGTCAGGTCCCTTTGATCCCGAGGCTCCGCCGCTCGGTAAAGGAAGGATATGGTCTGCTATGACTTGTTCCACCACATTCCGCACCTCCGTCGTTGTACTGGTGATCTTGAGGACCTCCTCGGGTATCCATGCAAAGTGGGTAATTGCAGAAGAATCATTCGCCTCACTANACATCCATGAGTTGAGGGCCATTGCACAGAGAGGAACACTCACATCTCTGGNTAGGCAAGAGAGTACAGCCGTCCAACAGCGTTNANCGCTTCGTGCCGTACTGAAGCCTTCTTGTCCAGCCCTCTGTCNGCNACNGCCTTGAGNTGNGTNTGNGATACNTGGTGNAGNGCGGACTCGTAGTCGAGTTGAGAGTANACCTTGCANACCGCTGCACGGACTTTCTCNTCNGGNTCNAGCACCTTGTCNTTCATCACCCCTACGCCCTNATGAGATTCCACTANNATCATATTGAAAGANNNCNCACCTTCGATAGCTTCNCTNNCTTCTGGCCTGTTCACAATCAAATTCCGAGNCGCTTCCACNAACTTCAGCCGGATCGGNACGCTCTTGTCGCTCTTCCTNGACAGCCANACATTCCACGTNGTNGGGTACTGCTTCACNANATCCCCTCCCGCCTTGTCNGCGAACATCTCCCCNAGCACCTGNGTCGCCATCAGNCGGATNGTCACGTCGTCNGCGCGAAGCTCTTCGTCCAGTAGCGGGATGACACTGTGNAGAACNCCNGGACANGATCGGTGCAGCGCTTTGATNAGGTCGTGTGCGTTCCGGATGTCGTCGTACTCTTCNTCNTCCGAGTGCGATGAGATNATNTCGCTAAAGTACTGNCANACATTNCGNTGCAGCTTGTCGGCNGTGGCGTTGCATATGGACACGGCNAGGCGGTANGCNGGTTGATCAATACGCTACAGGNNGTTCAGTTACCATGCCACAGNGNATAGCACGCGACTCACCGCGTTCTTGTCCGTAAACTGGGCNAGTATGGTATCCATGACATCCGACGGTAGCGATTGCGCTTCGTCGATGAGAGCCACCAAGATATCCGCCATAAACAACTCGACCTTCTTCGAAATGTCCCTTCTCACCAGGGCGAACATGTCGCGAAAAGATCTCCCGCCATGAGCTCGTCCGCCGCCGGGAGATCACACACCAGCACCACGCTCTTCACAGTCGACAGACTCTCCAGCAAGTGAAAGTATTCGTTGAAGTACGTCGCGTCCGAGCCCTTCATGCCGTTCGACAGCTGGCGGAAGAAGAATTGGAAGATGTCGCGGAGCTCGGGTTGGGTGTAGGGTGCATCTGGGGCGTAAAGCCTAAGGATGTCGGCCAAGCAGCACGCCGCGTACGCCTTGACGCCTCGGTCCTTGTGCAGCAGGATTGAGGAGTGTATGAGCTCCTTCTTCACGGTGTTCAGCGAGGCAACCTCGACATGGTCCTGGTCCAGGGCGGCGAGCTGGGTGTGCAGCGTCTTGAGCTTCTTGAGCAGCGCATCTGTCGATAAACCCTTTCCAACGAGCTTGTCGCGAAACTCGAGCTTTTTCTTGGGCGACGGCTGCCCTGCATGTCGTGTCTGGGCGACCATGGTGGAAGGAGGAGGACAAGACGCGCGCGCGTTGTTTGGGTTGATTGCCTCTGCCACCGACGTGATGATCTCTCCGAAGGGCCCCCTTTACCTCTTATGGCCAGGTAAAGGGGGTGTCTCACCTTGGCCTTTGGAAGGCGATAAATCTTCTGAGAGTAAANNCAAAGCATTTGACCCGTCTATTATTCGTCTGTACGCTACAAAGCAAGATATAGAGCATGGGTAGGAATNAGNGTCTAGCATGCACNAGTGACCGACAGCGTTGTACGATATACCGTTGGTTAAACCTGNTGCTCCTCCTCCTTCACAGGTGTTGGGCGTTGCATAACTTCCTCCTTAAGCTTTGCCTGCTCTTCCACAGTCTTAAAGACGGTAGAGAGCTCAAANTTTTCGTCGCACTTGGAGCGGAACTCGTCTGCTTTTGGCGATCGTGCTNTTTGGAGGAAATCCAAGGCCACGAGAGNGTNCTAGACACATAGATCTCAATTGACGGTTCGGTGGCAGANGAGGTGAAGCNTGTTACGGACCTTGACACCGAGCTTCACGTCGCCACCAAGCAAAGAAAAGATAGCGTCGTCGACCTCCTCNGCGGGAGCCTTCAGAAGCTGCAGAGAACGCGCAGCCGCAATGACAGCCTTGGGATCCTGCGAGTGTTTCTGGAGGTACTGCGAGTTGAAGGTCTCGACCGACACTTCGGCAGGGTATAGCTTCCGCACTGNATCTTCAAAGACGGTCTTGACNGGTTCGTGNAGGTCGAGGAGGATTGTGGCTAGGGCAGACGTCGATTGAGTATCTCGTGATCAAAGGGATGTCNAAGGGAGCTGAGTTCACCTCGCTGCTTCAAATCCACAATCCTGACATGCACCTCAGGATGTTCCTCTCCACCTGCCTTCTTCGCNTTCTCCAAAGCACCCACAGCNTGCAANTACTTACCCCTCCTGATCGCAACGTCGTATACCGCAACCCAAACATCCACATTCTTCTNCACACCCTCCTCCTTCAGCCCCACCAGAGGCTGCAAGAGTTTCCATGCTTGCTCAAGCACCGGAGTGCCTTCACCTGCAAGCGCTTTGAGGCCTTCNGGGTCCTCATCTTTGGCGGTGGGAGGCTCGAGACCTTTGTCTTCGTTAGAGCTTTGTTGGGCGGCTCCTTTGGCGTCGGGACCACCAGTAACTTTGGCAGCGGCTGCAGCGGCTTTCTTCTTGGCCTTCTTCGCAGCTTTCTTCGCAGCCTCTGTGAGCTGTTCTGTATGGTAAGACGACAGAATGAANGCATGAGTGNTCCTATGTCCAGAGGAAGAAAGAGACGATCAAGTACCTGAAGCCGCGGTNAGGGATTTCACGAGTTCAGGGTCATCGTAGGAGTTGACGAGGATGCGAGCGCCGTTTACCGCTGCTGTAACGTAGGATGGCTGGGACCGGATNTTATCTTCCCATTTCAGCATCCTGCAAGGTTACGTTGGTTGCCTNTAACCACGAGNCACAATACACATGCCGCGCACCTGAGATAGGTGCTGATGTTGAACTTGCGCAAGCAGTATCCGTGGAAATCGTATTGGTCGTCCTCAATTTCCTCGTAGATCTACANGTAGAATGTTTGCATGCATTAGNAAACACAGGTCGGNTTGACGCACCCTCTTGACAGCCAGGTACTTCTTGANCGCGAGGTTGGGGTGNCCGTTCNTCTCGTGTGCATTCGCTTCCTCGAGAAGGTAGAGCATGGATTGCATGTCTTCCAGGTCGGCACCNGGGCTNGCTGCGTCTTTCTATTNATGGCGCGTCGTGTGTCGTCNACCACCAGGAAAAGAGATAGAGAGGGGAGAANGCGTCGTGAGCCCACCAACATCCTACGCATACGGAATAGTGAAGTACCTTGGTGAACAACCCCAACACATCACTCGCCTCCTTCACACACCCCGCGCGCAAGAGGTACTTGCCCGTCTTGGTATTCAGGAANCTATCNTGGCCATCCAANAACCTCGCCTCGTTCACACACCTCGCAGCACCCAANAAGTCCCCAGACCGCTTCAACACCCTTCC
Organism: Coprinellus aureogranulatus; assembly: GCA_027627275.1. Lineage (NCBI taxonomy): Eukaryota > Fungi > Basidiomycota > Agaricomycetes > Agaricales > Psathyrellaceae > Coprinellus > Coprinellus aureogranulatus. Next base: position 9,654 of record JANDKE010000586.1, on the reverse strand, counting down.
CTTGAACAAATGCAANTCGGGCAGCGTAGGAGTGTGGGTCAACGCCTCTTCCAACAACTCGAGNGCCTTTGCGTGCCGTCCCAAAGCGGAGTGGTGTTGTGCCAGAANGTATAGTGTCCAGAGGTACGTAGTGGGCTCTTCCGATCCCGAAGGCGTGGCCGCCGCGTCCTTGAACTCGGNCNGGAGACGCACAGAAATCTCTTCAATCGCCGCACACTTTGCCTCATCCGCGTACAGAGACTTGAGGTCGGAGAACANGCTCGGGATGCCTTTCACNAGGCTACTCCGGATGTACTCTTCCGCTCTCGACTTGAACTCGTCTCCTTCGGACAACACGAGTCCAAGGCGCTTCGGCGCACGCGCTTTCGGGAACTCGGTNGTGAGAGCAGAGATGATNGAGAGGGCCGCGGGGTTGGGTTGGGAAGGGGTGGATGGAAGGATAGGTTGGCCTTTTGANGCGAGGTAGCCGGTGTAGTAGTTGTAGCAGTCGGAATTGCGCTCGAGGAGGGTGTGCCACGCTTCTTCCGCTTCGGGCGAGTCGAGTTTCGTNAGGAGGCGCGCTGTGNCATTACTGTGAGTCCANGTACGTCTTGAGAGGGTAGGTGGACGCGTACGCACCGCGAGTTTCCGAGATGGCNGTCTTATCGACGATGTCGCGGTTTCGGGAGTGGGAGTCGAGGGCTGAAAGAGCTTCGGAGTACTCTCCCAGTTCCTCNAGGAGAAAGATGTAGTACAAGAGCGTTTCNGATTGCTCNACGTCGTGTGAGGGGACGTTCTATACCTTTGATTAGTGCTTGTACNTCAGGAGAAGAATACCGTGCACCTTGAGNGTTCCGAGGTACTTTTCCAATACATGCTTCGCCTCCTTNGTGTTCCCATTCAGATAGTGCGCGACCGACAAGCCCACCCAGTGTTGGCGTAGATTGGGTCGTAGTCGGAGAAGCGTATGGCGGGTTTCNACCAAGCTCTCGTAGGAACGCAGCTGGGTCTGAAGAGATGCAGCGTCCCGGAGGATATTGATGTTCTCCTATACAACGATTAGAANTATCNAAGCTTNNATTTAAAGNGTTTACACACCTTATCAAACCGAAGAGCTTGNCTATAAGACTTGAGCGCCTCCTCATAGTTTTTCTCTCCCTTCTGAATCAACCCAAAGACGTGCCAGACGATATGCGATGTCAAGTCGAGTCGGACNCCCTTTTTGACGAGATCGATGCCCTCTTCTCGTCGACCCATATGCACAAGGACAAGNCCCTTCATGCATAGCGTCTCTAGGTACATTCAAGATCCTTGTTCAGCATACAGCTTNGAGCATTCACGCACCTCCGTGTTCAGGAAACTTCTTAAGGATCGTATCAGCGGTCTTGAGACCCTTTTTGAGCTGACGAGCCTCGTAGAGGTTNAGGAGCTCCTTGAAGAGGCCTGCCTCTCTCGATGGGAGAACCTTTTTGTTCGCGAGAGCCTTGGACATTATAATCGGGCGGAAAGATGTAGAGTCGGCGCTTGATCACCCTGCGATCAGCCTGGGTCTCCGCTACTGGATACGCCTTGATGGCCGATAAATCCGGTNCATCCTATCTGNAAGTCTTGACTGACAAGTCACTAGTCACTATGTCCATNGAGGAGCCTGGATAATCTGTTCGANAGNCCTTCACAACGGGGTGTGGATTTCANAACNTGTATNGTGATCAACCATTCATTAGTCCATCTATGTACCAGAAATGGTTCTACAGGTTGGAAGGATCTCATGAACAACCTAAACTACAGGTCATCCTCCCAGTTATCTACAACAGCCTCCTGGACACCCTCTGCGCGGGCGGTTTGCAATGAAGCCGCAATCGCAGCCGCAAGATCTTCATCGTCCTTGCTCTTAGCAGCCCTTGGCGCCGAAGCAGCACTACCCCGACTAGGCGCAGAGGATCCAGCACGGGAGGATGGGCGCACTGACGACGAGGGACCTGCGGTTGTCGCAGCAGCCACTGACGGAGGCAATGCACCCAGAACAGCCGTACCATGTCCAGGGAGCTTAGCAGGGGTGGTNGTCCCACTAGCACCCCAACCTCGGGGAGTAGTTGATGGACCCCAACTAGAAGAAGCGGCAGCCGAACCACCTCGTGCCACTGGTGAAGGCGCAGGGGTCTTCAGACTCCTAAGGTCGGCCAAACGCCCAAAGTTCGGTGCAGGGGCCACCGAGGACGCGAGGTACGCGGAGAGCGTCGGCGAAGGTATACGAGTATCTATCCTCTTGATGAGCTGGACACTCCTCTGAGGTTCCTGGTCGATCAACCGGGTGTCCATCCTGTAGACGCTCGCAAGGCCTTGGACGAACGCCCGCTTCTCTGGAGGCATGTGAGGGAGAACTTGGTTACTCTTATCGGAATTGACGAAGTCTGCAAAGGCTTTCTCTACGATCGGCACAAACTTGAGGTTGGCTCGACCGAAGGCGACGATATCTTCACTGTACACCGCTCCACTGTTCTTCTCGCGATCCTGGGGGTTGATGCCCAAAGCCTCAGCAAGTTTAGCATTGCGTTTCGCGATATTACACTCGTTCGTGCAGATGGGTGGTGTGACTTGGTGTCCGGCGGGATGCGAGACGCGTTTGCCACACTTGACCGACTGTTTGATGCGTCCACACGAGCAAGTTATCCAAACAATCGACTCGCAAGGTTCCGTTTCAGGGCAAGCAGAAGGGGCATGGCAAGGATGGGTGCAGGGGTGGTGATCGGGTAGACAGACTTTGCGCGACTTGCCGCAGGGTGCCGTGCAGGTACCACAATCGCCGCTGTGACAGAGGCTCTCGCAGTGGTGGAAGCCGCACGACATCAGCTTTCCACAGACAGTACCACAAGAGACCTTGTCTTTCTCAAGCGAGCATTTGACGTGGGGCATCTCCTTCTTGCCACAGGCGCAGCGTTTGGATGTAAGATGGGGACATGGTGGGCAATTGATAGAGTCGTCGTGGCAGGAATGGGGTGTCTTGGGGTGGCCGCAAGGTGGTGCCGGACGAGGACAGGGATAATTACACTGAATGCGTGTTCCACAGGGAATGGGAGGCTCCAAGACAGTTTGTCCGCAAGGACAGAATAGCTCTTCGAACGAGCTCCTGAGGCAGCGAGGACAAGGACCTCTGTGATCGCGTTCTTCACATCGATGGTTTCCACAAGACAGCATCTTTCCGCAAACTAGGTCGCATTCGTGCAGTCCACCCCTCTCCTCACCGATCCCTGGCTCGTTGGACGCTTGAGCGCGTTTCTTGCCCTTCTTCTGCGCGGAGGCGAGGGAGGCGAGAGGGCAGCATATCCTTCGGCATTGATGACGACCGCAAGCACGAAGAGAGGTACAAGGTCGATCACAGAGAATCTCCTTCTCGACGATGTCACCGTTGTCTAGCTTTTCGTAGAACTCGTGGCATGGGATCCGACGGGTTGATGCTCCGCATCGGCATGGGCGGGTAACTGCAATCATGCATGGAGGGCAGGGACCAGCGTGGCACTTGCTCTCGCATGGATGTGAGCATTGAGGATGGGTTTTCAAACAGATCGCAGTGCAAGTGGAGATAGGCGCTTCGCAATTGGGTCGCGCAGGGAAGGCGTACTGGGATGGGTAAGGGGTGTTGGGAGGTGCAATTGTGCTCTTTCCACATGGACAATGGGTGACTAGTGAAGGCGAGCGAGGACATGGCGCGGGCTTCGATGAGGGCGGATGGCAAGGCTTCTCGCAGCGATGACGGCCGCAATCGAACAACCTGAAACGTCTGTCAATACCATTCTCTGACTGCGGAAGATTGAATGGCGTACCGTTCACATTTCTGATCGCAAGTGTACCGTCCAACCCAAGGTTCTTCACTCTCAACGAAGCAGTCTTTGGGAACGCCTGCCCCACATTCGACCTCCTTCTCCTCCTTCCCGCAATAACACTTCACGATCTCCTTAACCTCGCACTTCTCGCACTCTCCCTCGTGACAAAGGGCCGTGCAGGAATGCTTCCCGCAACTGAGCTTCCTTCCACACACATTTCCACAAGAGAGGTTCTTCTTGATGCTGACACCACACCGGAACGACTGAGTAATATGTCGCGGGCAGTAGCACTGCAGGTGTGTGACGACCTGACAGGGTGGACAGGGTCCTGGATGACAAAGAAGGGGACAGGGATGGCCGCATCCACTCTCACGTACGCGAGCACAAGGCTTTCCGCAGGAATGAGGCGTTGACAGCCTCGTGAGCTTCGGCTCAGGGACAGTATTGCAGAAGCACCAATAACCTGACGGCACGATCTCTCGCTTCGCCTGGCATCCCGGGCATCTCCAATCGCCGTGCCTATCGTGCTCTCCGCGTGCAGCCCACGCCTCCTTCACTTCTTTCACGCTCTTGGCCGCCCACGCCTTGATGCATTTCGTATGAAATGAAGTCCAGCAGTAGTGCACCTGGCCCCCTTCGGATGATGGAACGACAGGTGTCGAGGGTGAACATGACCAGATCGGTTGTGCTGGATGGATGCTGGAGAAGCAAATGGGGCAATCGGGGTAGGGAGGCGTGCTCAAGGATCGAATGAGGGTCGAGGTGAGGTCGTCGCCTTGAGGCAGGGTCCGATATCGCTCAGAAGGTTGTTGAGGCGCAGCGTCAGTTGCAGCTTCAGGCGCAGCATTCGGTGCGTCGGTAAGTTTGCCTCGGAACTTGGATCGTCGAGATGGTCCAGGCACTGGAGGGTCCTTGGGCTTCTCATTCCGAGGTGGTCGAGGCTTTTGAGGCTTCTCGCCGTCCTTGGGCTGGTTACGTTGTCGAGGAGGTCGAGACCCAGAGTCTGAAGGCGCTCGGCCTTCTGTGGTTGGTGACCCAACTCGGGGGTGAGGTCGTCGAGGTCCCTTTCGTTTCTCTACCGGTGCAGCATCAGCTCCCTCAGTCCCTGGGGTCTGTGTAGCACCGCTGTTTCTATTTGCTTGAGGCTTTCTACGTCTTGCATTGCGGTTTGGGTTGGTATGGGGTTGGCCCGTCGACAGCGGCTGTGGTGTTCATGCAAACCTGCGAGTTGGCAGTCGTCGTCGTCGTCGTAGGCGTAGGCGTTATCGTGATTGGTTTAAGTAAGGGCGAGCGAGGAGAATCGAGCTCGACTCGGAGATCGAGGTAAAGCAAGTCCAAGGAAGAGTTCTCGAAGCTTTTTGAAGCGCCCGAATAGCATTAGGCTGTGTGCTTAGTCAGACGCCGGAAGCGCCCAACCGGCGCCCAATTGAGTCAGATTTTGTGGATTTTCAGGAGACTGGTCAATCCGGTGCAAAGCTGAAGCGCTCATTTCCACTGCCTCAGGATCATTGTGACTGCTCAGAAAGTCTATCTCGGAGGTGTGCAAGGGAGGCCTTGAATACCGGGGTAGAGATAAGATTAGATTTAGATTCAGTTCGTTATCACCGAGATTAGATGGAATAATACAGGATTGAGTGACGACCAGGTACCAAATGAAGACCATTACCTTTGAGGTTCCCTCATGGCTGAAACGATAAGTTAAAACTGAACTACCGTCAAATCAAATATAACCAGCGAATCTTGTGAAAAAGGTACACCAAACAGAGAAAAGCTCGATGAACATCTGGGAGGTAGAGTGAGTCCTGTCGATGAGATGCATGTTCGATATCGACTATCACTTACAGGTATGCAGGTAAGCTGCCTGTCTCATGGACCTCGCTGCACTCGACCTTCTTGCTATGGTGGACAAGACACTGGCAAAAAGAATGGTCGTGCCCGCAAGGATAGAAGACAGAATAACTGGGGGACCTCTCCTGCCTTCGTGAATTACGCGACGTAGCTGTCCCCCGAAAGGCCTTTCATCATCTGGGAAGGTCGCTTCAACAATGGACGTCGAGAAGGCGAGAAGGATGCCTGCAAAAATGAGGATCAAAGCAAGCCTTATTCTGGCGTGCCACGGGAGAGAAGACCCCCGACTGGTGCTGGCACGGGTATTGAGAAGGCGAAATATTGTTGTGAAGTGTACGTGGGCCTCTGCGTTGCGCCATAGTGCTATCGCGGATGAAGGAAAATGTCTGTCCAGTGCTTGCAAGGACAGCGAAGGCAAGAGCAGTTCGCGGACTGAGGTCTCGGAATCTTGATGCTCTTGCAAGGCTGAAGAATTCGCAGTTCCCTCGTTTCGAGACCACACAGCGACTCCTACTCCTAGTCAGGTTTGTACACCCTGCGAGCTCCTGCGGGAACCTACCATGTCGGATGTCCACTTCGAACTTGTCGAGGTTGGCGTTCACAAAGTCGGTGGGGTCGTCTATCCGCACTCGCGTAACCCCCTCATTTTCAGAAAAGTATGATAGGATGTACCTGAACCGGCGGACGCCGATAGCCACTCATCGTCATGGCAGAGAGCGAAATCGGCTCCAGTCTTCAGAACTCTGAAGGTGAGGGGATGTCCTTAATTATGGGAAGAAACTGCTGACCTTGTCGAGGAGGTATCTATTAATGACATCGGATGGATGACAATCCTGAAAAAATATGCGTCGATGCATGCCTCCAAGCGGACATCACTGGAACTCACATCTTGAGGAGAATCCGGAAAGGACCACACCCTAACTTCCTCGTTGGGTATTTCCACGTAGTTGTGTTGACGAACATCGTTTACGTCCGGCATTGCCATTGTTGTGGATATTTCATCGTCTTTCGACGAGTCCCGCCTAAGATCTGGAGCTCCAGGCTGCCGACTTGTTCGCAACAACTCACCATCTTGCGTACCATCTCGCGGAAGCTGGCGGAGCGGCAAGTGGAAATGAGGAGGTACGTACAAGGATGCTTCCTCGCGCAATTCGACCTTTGCATGAGGTGCATGAGGAGGCGGAGGCGGAGGAGGCATGCGCTTCACTCTCTCACGGAGTGACTGCGAAAAATCCAGTTTAAAGCCCTTGAGGAAAAGGGTCTGGCTTTTCAAGCCAGCCGACCCACTGGTTCCAAATCGAGCTTCCGCGGCCGCCCGTTTCGTCCAGGCGTACTTCGGTAGTGGATTGTTGGAATGAGTCCTATCGGTGAGACACATGGTATCGTAGTGAGTGGGCATGGCGCCTTTGAACCCAGCGAGGGCCCAGCTATCGCTCTTGATGCATCCGGTAATAATATAGAGGGGCTCGTCGTCGGCGACTCGCCGTATCTGTTTGCGTGCAAGTAGATGTGCAGAGGGTGGCGTAGAATATATTCTCGAAGCCCAGCATAATTGAGGAGTTCCTCGCGCTCCGCTGAAGTAGTTGCGACAAAGATAGCACCCTGCTGAGCGTCGGGCCAGCAACGGAACTCGTAAGAGGAATTGCTCCTGATGAGGCCCGGGAGGCTTTAGTACCGAGATAGAGATTAGATCGCGAAGAAACAGCTCAGCGCTTACCTGCCTTGCGTTGTAATCATGTAGTTTTCGCTAGAATCGACACCTTCTGTTATCGTGAAGCCTTGGGGAATAGCTTCAGGGTCGACGGCTATGACCCTCGACGGTAGTCGAAAAACGTCGCTGCCTGAGAGGTCAATCGGGCAGATCTTGTTTTCATCTTCCCAGATATTGAATATTTTCTTGAAACCGCCGTCAGCACTGTACGTGCCAACGTCGCCCGGAACAACACCTTTCGGTCCGCAGTGTGGGACGACAGGTCTTGGGCGCCAACACGCTAGGCCCTCCCCTGCCTTCAACATGCTCCGAACGTAGACTTGGGGCGTCGTAAGGTGGGACGACTGGAAGAGTCGAGGATCGAGATCTTCCGCGGATGACTTTAACTGTGTTCAGCCGCGGTATGCATGACAAGATGTCGTGAAAAACCGACCAATTCTGAAGCGTCTTCGGGCTGTGCATTGTACGGTGGTGAGAAGCAACCTCCAGCCAAGTTTGCTTGAGAACCCTTCGAGGGGTGTGAAGCGTGTTGTATGGAAACTTGGCCTCCCAAGGTCTCGGCAGATAGGGGTACTGATGGAAGAGGCTTACCATGGGTGGGCGCGTCGGACGCCATCCTCATCGAGTTGTCGGGACCTGGAAGGGATGACTACATTGGAACACGCCCTCAGCACCCATATGGTACAAAACTCATAGGCACTGACCAGTTTCGAACTGTCTTGGGGGATGGACGGTGGTGAGTTACGAGTGCCAACGGGGACGGAGGGTAAAGCTTTCGAGGCACGCGAAGCTCGTTGTATTGTCGATTTGGTGCGTATGCTATCGTCCGAGAGTGGAACTTGGTCATTATCGGGTCCCCCAACAGCTAAGCCAATCCCGGTCGAGGAAATTTCCCGAGACAGCACTTTCGATGTTTTCTCTGTAGCTGAGGCGTTGAAGGTAGGTGTAAGGCCATTGGGCACTGGAAGAGAGCTGCCAGTGGGGAGTTCAGATGGGGCTAATTCGAGATCTCGGCGACGGGCATGGCTAGAGGGAAGAATCGCTCGAAACCATCTGAAGCCCTTCAGCGAGAACCCCTTCGTCCTTCGCGAGTCAATATCCGGCGCGTTCCGTCTCGAAGTCGTCCGCGCATTCCTTTGGGCTCCTGGAGCTGATCCTGACAGTGGTGCTGTTACATTCACGTTGACGGTAGGGCTGAAGGTAGCATGGTATGGGGAGTTGAACATGTCGCGACCGGCGGCTTTGAATTCCGGATGAATGAATGACGGGTTAAGAGCTCCAGAGAACATGTTAGCCTCAGGATGAGACCTTCCAGAGCTTGCCATCGCAACCGGGTAATGCTTTCGACAATCGAAGAGATGCCAGTGCCTAGAAAGTGGGGAGGAGTGAGTTAAGTAGCTTTTCCACCGACCTAACTGAGATTGTATCAGCTTTAACAGCTTTTCAAGGTCGCTTTCACCGCTTGCCTCAGTTTTGGGAAGGCTGTTGTGACGTTGAGCGGGTGACCAACCTAATGAATGAGATAACGTCAAGCGCGATGCACATTCGGAATGCTATCTGTCTTCAGGCGGCGTTTTCTGCAATTACAAGGCGCAAAACGCTTTCCCATAGGATGTCAAGGATCCTCGTCCAATCAGGAAGTTTGAATGAGCTGCGGCGGCCTTGAGTAGGTACTTACTAGAGAGGAAGAAATGGCCATCCTCGCCGGTCGCCGAAATATCAATAATTCATACGGCATGCTATGAAAAGAATGGGAAGTGCGTGCGAGAGTGGGTGGTAATGAGTATAACGAGTAGGGCAGGAGAGGCCACGCTACCGTGACCTTGTTTGGGATGGTTCAGCGTTCAACAGCAACTCCCACTTCAAGTTCCCGTGTTCAATCGCGACACCGGGAACTCCGTCACTTCTGCAAGTCAATAGTTCTAAGCTTAGCTTTGGCTCCTTTCCATCTGGTCATCTGGACGAAGAAGCGCACTCAGTCGTGACTGGTGACTTTACTGCGACATTGCCGTGGGCGCTCGCAATTGCACGCCCAGGCAGCAGTACTAGAAATGGTTCTTGGTTTCTGCAGGTTGATTGGACGCATAATCGTTGCGTCAGAAGGAAGAAGGGAGTGTGTTGAAGGAAAGAGGCGACCAGCCCCTGTTCAACGACTTCATACATGTTGTAAGCTAGTGCATCAAGATAAGATAAGATTGATTCGAAATTTCGATATTAAAGATTCGCCCGCCGGTTCCTAGAGCTCATTTTTTTTCGACGTTCTTCGTTTCGCACCACGACCATCATGTACCATTT
>JANDKE010000585.1:0-22872 GCA_027627275.1 Coprinellus aureogranulatus | reverse complement strand
CGCGCGTGGTGTCTTCTTGTGTGGCGTATTCACTCGCTGTCGGCGGCGTGGAAGTGGGTCGTGAATAGTACGTGCTCTGTTCCGTTTCGGGGCTCGTCGAGGTGCTATTTGGAAGGAACTGGCTGAGAAACTCGACTACTGCGCCCATGCCACTCTTCTCGCCACCCTTCACTTCCTCCGCCTCTGGCGTGGAAATGCGCGTCTCCTCATATCCGGCCTCTCGGAGTAAGTCCTCCAGTGTCTCCAGGCACCTGGACTTGCCTCGCCGGTGAAGGGGGCGTGAGTCGTTGCGTGTTCGAGACCTGCTGGTACGCTCCTTGGATGGCGGGGTGGAAGGGCCTGGCGGGGAACTTGACATGTACGATGACGACGCTGTCGAGTCGACGGTTGATTGCGTATAGGAAGGCGAAACTTGGCCGCCAGCGACGTCAAAACGCTGGCATTTTCAATACCTCGCTGTCACTACCTCGCCGAGACCGAAAATCAACTGCGACATACCTTCGAAGCCACCATTCCAACCGTTTTTGCTGCACTACTCATGATAACCACTGGCCTGGCGGGTTAGCTGGGTTTTGGCGTCTATTGCGGTGCCAAGGCAGCTGCCAGTGAATAGGCTCGAACGGCCGTTATCGAATGGCGGGAAAGATGAAGTGAGGCGGTACGTTGGATGTGGTTGCGAGCTAAGAGCAAGTTCAAACTGAGGCGAGGTTTCTGAACACGCTTCTACGCCATGGGAATATGTTGCCCCTTATATGGCTCTTCCGCACCAGTGGCTTAACCGGCTCCGGGGTTCATGTGTGTTGTTCAGAGTTCGAATTTGACAAGGGCCGACTTTTCAGTTATTCAGTGGTAGGCATGAAGGAGAGCGGACAAAGCAATCTAAGACAAGCGGCGGATGCCAAGGAACGGTTCTCGATAATTGAAACCTATTTATGTCTTCATTATGTTGTCAAGCGCTTAAGCGATGTTGACATGCCGGCACATCGCCAGGCACAACTGCTAATTGAATTCACTCGTTCACTCGGTGGGGGTTGTTGCTGGCAGAGCGTCTCCTTCGTGGGTCTCAGCCTTTGTCTAAAGCCCCTAACACTAGAGTTACAACAAATGTTTGGACAGTGATTCAAAAGGCATTTGTTCAACACCTCTTGAAATACAAATATGCAAGAGGCCATTGGCCAGCAATACCATCCGTTAAAACTGGCAGAGCAACGTTCGGTGGGCTACCACAATCCGAATGGTAGGAGGAGCCGCGGTCAAAGCACACCATCAGCAAGTGCTGGGAGCAAGGCTTCAGTGAAACTAAAGTTCGCCTTCAAGTTGATGCAGAGGAACACAGAAAGACACCCACAAATGTTCAAGGCGCAGTAGCCAGACCAGAAACAGTCGACGGTGGAAAGCCGGGTTCCGGTGTTCCTTTGGATTGGAACCGTGGTCATGGCGGGAGGTAGACAGGGAGAGAGACGCCAAACACAGCGCGCCCGTCGCCGGGATCTGCGTTGATGGCAGCCATCAAATGCGCTTTGACGACAACGACGATGTTCCCCTAGTCAGCGAACGATTCTCAAGGCCTCAGGACCAGCTGTGACAAGCTGCATGTTCCCAAGCGCGTATAGCAAGCGAAGAGCGCCCCGAACCTCTACCCGGAGGCGCGTTCATAGGAGAAGGTCGCATGGGGAGCGTTGTTGTCGTTGGAAAAGGAGGTTGACTAGTAGTAGGAGCGTTCGAAGGTGCGCAGTCGCTGGCCTTGTTTGACCCCAGAAGTGTGACCCAATTTCAAGGCAAGCTGTAGTGCGTGACACCCGATTCCGGGAGCCGTTGCCGTTGTGTGCGCGAGGACATCGCCGAGGATGGCGAGCAGCTGAGTCTTGAGATCTCTGGCGAAACCTCCCGGGCAGGAGATAGAGGCTGGGAGGAAGGACTCCAGCTCCTCAAACCTGCCGCTTCACTATAATCAAGCCTTGATTGAATTGGTCGGAAGAAGGCTGCCTTGGTACTCAGCGGGTGAAGGATGAACAGGCCATGGAGGAAAACGGCAAGCGCCCGTTATCACGACCATGTGAATCGGAGTCACGTCAGAATCACCGCCAAACGCCGAATCGACGGAATCTCGACGGAAACGGTCCTTCCTCACCTCTCCTCACCCTAAGCACCTCCCTACGCAGAATTCATTTTACCAATGTCTACGGAAACGAACACCAAGTGGGAGAAGCAACCCATCGTGGTGCTTGGTGCAGGTGCGTTGGAGTGGTGCTTTGATCTATCGAATGCCCGAACTGACGGGATGATCTGCATATCAATAGGGATTATTGGCTTGACCACTGCGCTGAGGATACAGGAACAGGGCAAATACGATGTGGCTATTGTAGCTGAGACATTGCCTACCGATCCCAAGTCTATCCGATATACCAGTCAGTGGGCCGTAAGTGCAGTCCAATCTCCTGGCCAGTTCACTCGCTGATTCGGTTTCATCAGGGGGCACACCATGTTTATAGTGGGAAAGACCCTACCACCTTCCAGCATAGTAAGACTAGCATGCCTTACGGGGGCCGAATTATTCATTCATTCCAATAGAGCTGGAGGTCGACACCTTCAAGAAGTTGTGGGAGCTTTCTGCTCCTGGGACTGATACAGAGAAATACTTCCTACGCATCGAAGAATCCGAGTACTTCCACGAAGATACTGGCGCGGCTACAACTCCACTAAAAGACATGCCTAATGTCAGTTTGGCCCCGCAGCCAAATCGTCCTTTAGCTGACCGAGCCTGTGTCATTAGTTCAGGGTGCTCCGTCAAGAGGAGCTCGTTGCAGGCGCCAAGTCCGGTGCGACCTTCACTACGGTCAGCATCGACACGCCGCTATACCTCAACTACCTCCTCGAGCGCTTCATCGCTCTCGGCGGTAAGATCATCAGAGGCTCTCTACTCCACATCAACCAAATCATTGAGGGTGGTGCGAAGATCTTCGAGGGCGGACTAAGCGCCCTAGGAAATGCAGCTAACCCTCCGGTGGCCGTCGTCAACTGCACCGGTATCGGTGCCAGGCTTCTGGGTGGTGTCGAGGACAAAAAGGTGCATCCTGTCCGAGGCCAGACTTGCATCCTCAGAGCGCCTTGGATTCGCTTCGGCAAGACCTTGTACGTCGATGGAACGGGAGCATTCACGTATATCATCCCAAGGCGGAGTGGTGATGTTATTCTTGGTGGAACGAGGGGCAAGGACGACTGGCATGCCAAGCCTCGCCCGGAGACTACTACGGATATCCTGACTCGTGGACTGGCGTTCTGCCCTGAGCTCGCGTCAGAAGAGGTCCGCGCCCAAAGGCAGCCGACGGTAGAAGACTTGCGCTCGATACTTGTTGGGGAAGGGTGTGGGCTGAGGCCTGCTCGAGAGGGTGGTGTACGGATTGAGACGGAGTGGACCGAGGGTGTGGGAGGAAGAGGGCGGGTTCCGGTCGTTCATAACTATGGGTGCGTTCTAGTCACCATTTGGCGAGAAGCTTCCGTTTTAACTGACCATNCCNGGTAGATCATGGAGGGGCACGGGGTTCCAATCTTCCTGGGGCGTCCGGCCGATATCGCGCTAAACCTTCTCGAAGAGGCTTTAGCTCAACTTTGAAATGTATTGAACGAAGAATGCAAATACAAAGATGCTAGTGATACAAACACAAGTAATGTGNTAATGGAAGTTANGTTCGGAACATTGAACGGATACTGGTACAATTGCTNATTCAGAATGCTACTCGAGTGCGAGAGGGATAGAGAGCGCATTAGGTGGTTAGGTGCGTGGTCCTAGCAACTTTTGTCGTGACNNGAANGNATNNTCNTTTACTTTTACCNGTGAAAANCAGTGAAAAAAAGTCCATGGAACAGAAGANAACATCGCCTTGANTAGCAGTNGTAGGGCNAGGNNNATCGTTTTGCAGAACGNATGAGAGAGGGGTGGGNGATCATACTTTCTCNTCTGGGATAGTCTTCATCTCAGGAAGAGGNNCTTCNACCANCCTAANNAGNGTGAGTTAGCATCGCTTTCAACCATCTNCNGGNTCANACTNACATNCTTGTGATTCGGCTGTCGGTGCCGGTGTACAGGAAGGTGTCATATATGAGCGCCCCTACCAAGCAACCGCAAATGGGNGCTAGGATAGGACACCATAGCCAGTAGTGNTTNCGGAANGTCCAAATNTCTTTGCCNTAGCCNGCNGCNGCNCTGAAGAGNCGAGGGCCNAAGTCGCGAGCTGGGTTAATGGCGTANCCTGNAGNGCATNCNGANCNTTNGNCAANNTGCAGNTAAGGAAGATGCNACTTGNGTACCGGTCTCGATTCCCANNGAAGCNCCNATGCCGAGGATAAGGAAGTANAGAGCNAGAGGAGCCAANCCAGCNGGNACTGCGTTGTTNTTTTTNTCGCCGAAAGCGAGGACGACCAGCATGAGGATGAAGGACCCAATAAANTCAGAGAAGAAGCANGAAATGTTGGTCATGTATTCTGCCTNGNGTTNACGATGGNANGTCAGTGTTTCNNNTACTCGCGAAGNGTNNANANTNGACTCACNCCATAGGTCGAGAAGAACCCTCTTGTAGCNGCCGTCCGGATGTTCGGACCACCTTCNAACTTGGTGATGAGGTGNTANTANTTTGCATAGGTNATACCNGCGCCNATGAANCCTCCGAGGACNTGAGCAAGAATGTANGCCTAAACAAGCAGGNGCNTTAGAATNGCCTTGACCGTCAACGGCCGCNCAATCGACGGGGAACGGGGATCGGCGAGNCTANTTGCCAGAGAAGACTGTGACGACATACCGGNACTTTTCTCCAAGGGAANCCTCTGAAGGTCGCCAATGCNAGAGTNACCTGCAGAATGCAGCGACGCCAGTAAGGAAGAATGCTTCGAAATGAAATCATCCTTGGTGCTGATTACTCACAGCAGGGTTNATGTGTCCACCAGANATCCCACCGGATACCCATACGCCCATGGCTGTTCCAACGCCCCACCCGATGTTAATGGTGTTCCAATCCTGATGATGGCGAGNCNCAGTNAGCATTCCAGTCAACCAAGATCCGTCTNGTGCGANATNTAACTTACACCAGCCTTTCCGTCTGATAGCATGACNTGCCAGTTGACGCCGTTNCCNAAGATAATGAGCACCATNACNCCAATGAACTCGGCGAANGGNTCGCGAAGTGTTTCTCTGAGCAGNNNTNGAGCANNTCGATCGCNNTGNTNTANCNTNCNGGACANACCTCAGCTTCATCAGGCGAAATGGNNCCCNCCGATGCGNTNTGTAAACNCCAGNAGGNCCNTTTGGCATNTGNCCTTGCACAGGGAACGATCGNACNGAAGATGGTGANGGTGCTGTCTCGTAGTGTTGGATGGATTCCACTTTTTCGNTGGANCTGAANGATTCTGACTTTCCGTGGNTCATGNTGGGCGTGATAGAGGGATGNGGGGANGTNANNNGGANGNAGNGAGGGAGATGGCGGTTCCAAACCCAGGANGGGGANGAGAATGCGNGCACTCGAGATAAGGATACAAGGTTGTGGGGGCGGGGTAAGAGAAGCCAACGGGCTTCCGCAATGACTGAAGAATAAATAGCGGCAGAAGAATCCGTTTTCTCGTTAGATCGCAGCTCAAACGGAGCAGGAGAACGATCGGAACTGGGAGGGTGGAAGCTGGTAGAAGAGGATGGAGGAAGTAAAAAGCCTATGAGGGGATATGCATAGCGTGGTGCGCTCGCATCGCATGGGGTAGAAGCTTAAAGAGTGGCTAGAAAAGGGTGCCGCCGTGGGGTTGCTGATCCGAGAGAAGTCTGTCTAGGTCACCAGGAGCCGGGCTCCAGAATCTGCCATGATTGATGGAGGAGACAACCTCACCTCCTTCTTGTTCGCTCCCCCCTTGGTGATGGGCCTTACAGAGGCTAATTTCCAGGTACAAAAGGTGTTCAAGCATCAAGTTACTGGGCTCCCCGAGCAGGAATAGAGGTACGCATTCTCGAATTCAACCCTTTATGGGCGCTTATGTGTACAACTGCAGTATACTGCACCCGGCACGGCACAGTGCATTGCCGGCTCTGGCCTGCACATCGCATCCTCCTTAGCTTTCGATTCCATCCTTCAAGGTTCTCGGACAGCCAAATTCCGGAATATGGACTAGAGAGGCGCCCATCTCGAGGACCACCCAGCCTTGGTAGTCCCAGCTGCCCGCGTCATCCTTCACGCTTTACGGCGTAGGTACCCTTCTGAATGGTACCGCGAGGTCTTGTCCACCTGAAAACGTCATTTCGTGGGTAACGATTTTCTATTGCTAGTTCTCAATATTGACTGCTGAGGGTTTATAGGAGGATGTTAGAAGTCCATGATTGAACTCACTTCTGAATCAGCTTCTAATACCGTTAAGCGCGGTTCTGTTCTCGAACGAATGCACATCCGAGTCGGGATGTTGTTAGCTCCGTGTGTTCTTTTTCGTTCTATATTACATTGAAGCATCTTCAAGAGGGCTTTATGATCTTTTAACTATAGGACATCCCCAAGCTATATTCGATGCTCAGCCCAGGCGTGGGTTCCTCTTGTATTTGCTCGGTATCACGCTGAGGATGTACATCGAGCGCTCCCAAAAATGATCTTCATCCTCGTCCGCTTCTTCGACAAGTCCTCAACTCTCCATTGCACTACCTACAATGGGATCCATTCCATTTGAACGAAGCGGAAGTCCCCCACGAACGATTCTACTCGACCTTACGCAACTACTTCGCCATCGATGCCAGTCCGCTGACCTTTGGTTAGGCTTTTCTCGTCGATCCCTTTCACGCGAGTCGTCGGCTGTGCAGTAAGTAGAATACTTTCGCAACTGGAATTGGTACCTGGGGGTAAACGGCAAACTGCAAAGGATGTGCGAACGCGAGAGATAAAATTAGAGAGAAGGGGACACATCTAAGTCAAGTGACCACCTTTGCAGTGCAACTACACATCGCAGAAGTGAATGAACCGGCTTATGATTTACCTAGTCTCGGACGGGTGTCCGTCCAATCTTCTATCGTCCTACGATGACTCTAATATAATGTCTGAGTGAGGCGGTATCTATTTGAAAGTGCTCAAATGTACGGTTCCGCGAAGTCGATGTGGGAGAACGTGGGCTATTGCCAGTGCGCCATCCATGGCCTCCGAGGACAGGAAGGCAGTGTAAGGCAGGCGCTAGGGTAGGGTATCTTGAGCATAGCTAGCCTGAGGTAATAAGATGCCCGACTAACGTATGGACTGGCTGAAATGTAAAGAAATGCGAATTGCATCAGCAGCGGCGCCTCGGCGCTTCTTTCAGGCGCTTACTTGCGACTACGACGTGAAAGTCGCTGCGCATTTGTCACAGAAAATATCTCAATTGGATCCGCCGTTACGCAGTCTTCAAGGTCGCAGCATTCGTACCTTTCCATTGCAGCAATCTTTACAGCTTTTCTCTCTTCTGCTATGCCATGCCCTCTGCACGACAACCCACCGATCTACTGCTCAGGAACGCGAACGTGAACCACTGGGCGAACATTCGAAATCCAGTCTCACTGTAAATTTAAACAAAGTCCCGAAGTAGCAAGCGAGGAGGTTAATAAACTTGTTGAGTTCTCGCTCTATTTAAGATTTCGACGCTCTAAGACTAGTTCTGCATCAGGCTCCAAGTGCACGATGGTAACATATCCCCTTCTCCGCCCAGTAGATGTTCTGCTAATACCTGGATTTTACTTCATCTCAAGAATGGACAGGGCCACAGAAGAATTCGTTCTATGCCCTTCAATCAAACATTTTGAAGATATAGCTTTTAGAAATACAGCGCTATGATGCCTTTCGAAATTACCCCTATCCATCGGGCTGCGCCATCACGTCGTCGCCGCTGCGCAGAGGATTGCCTTCCCCACTTTTCAGCCTCCTTGCCCAAGCTCAAGCTCGAGCTTCCCTCATCGACAAACGTTCTACTTCTCCCCGCGACCGAACCTGCCCATTGCATCAGCGCTCCAGGCTATCAAGTGGACCCAACAGCCCCTAAATGGGGCATACACGTGCAAGGAGCCATATCAAACTGTTGTGGTAACGACGTGAGCCTTCCTCAGGCTTTCCAGCTCCTTCGTCACTCTCTGTTCCACGATCTTGCTCTACTTCTCATTCCTTTCGATTTGGTATACGAAGGTTGAACGATGAGCTTGAACCAGGAAGATCATGACGCGCCGCCGGTCACTGTTGCAGATACTGGGGACCATGGGGAAGGCGGCAAGGTCAAGATGATTGTGTCGTTGGTGAAGAAGTGTTTGGGAGTGAAGGATATTGCGTCTATGTGCGTCTTGGATAGGGCTTATAGCGTAGCTTGGAACTGATTTCATATGCACAGGCGCTTGTCGCTACCCGCATCGTTGTTGGAGCCTGTCCCCAACCTGGAGTTCAGCCAGCCACTAGACAGGCCAGACCTGTTTGCTGCGTAAGTCTGGATGGAATTGAACCTTTAACTCAGCTGACATTGTGCAGGATCAATGACTCTGAGGACCCCTTCGAGCGCATGCTCGCCGTGCTTCGGTTCGCGTTCACCAAAGATCTCAAGCACGTCCACGGCAAAGTCTGCAAGCCCTACAACTCCGTGCTCGGGGAGCACTTCAGGGCGCACTGGGACGTCGTACCCCTATCGTACCCCGAAGAGCTTATCGAGCGCCCTTCGCTTCAGCACGATAGGGATCCCCGCAGGTCCGAATCGGGGAGTGTTCGCAGCGGGAGCTTCAAGAGCTCATATAGCAGTGTAGATTCCGAAAGCGTCAAGCAGGCGTCAACAGCCCGACCTCCCCGAACCNTCCCAAAGTCCCGCATCGCGCATCCGCGTCGTCTACCTCACCGAACAAGTCTCGCACCACCCCCCTGTNTCCGCCTACTATGCCGTATGCCCAGCCCGTCACATAGAACTTCGTGGCATAGACCAGATCAGTGCCAAGGTGTCCGGCACTGCTTTGCGTATNGCGGCTGGGCAGTACAACCAGGGTACATACATCCGCNTGACAGGGGGCNCNGGGGAGGGTGAGGAGTACCACCTCACGAANCCNACCGCGCATGTNAACGGCATCCTCAGAGGCAANTTCTACCTCACCATGTCCGACTCCGTCATTGTCAGCTGCACGAACCCCCATCCCAGNAGCAANCACGGTGGCATCCCNCGNTTCCGCGCTATCATCGAGTACAAGGAGGAGAGNTGGCTTGGGCGNGCGCATTTCCTGATCGAGGGTGTCATTTTNGTGGTGCATGATGGAGAGACNGAGCATGAGANCTGGACNAAGGTGAAGCAGGTGCCGCACAACAGGGTTGCGGCNATTATCGACGGGACNTGGAAGGGACACATCCGGTGGAAGCGTGTGGGTGTGCTTTCGTACCCCAACACCACGTCCTCGGTNGCCTCGTCTCCCAACCCCTCGCATGTGCGNTTGGCTACGCCTTCCATTCCCAGTGCCAGCGCTAGTAGGGCTGAGATTNCAAGCACAAGTCCGGANGGTTGGCAAACCCTCCTTGACGTNGGNGAACTACGTGTAGTCCCCAAAGAGGTTAGACCTNTGGAGAAGCAGCACCCGTTCGAGAGCAGGAAGCTATGGCGCAATGTGACTGAGAAGCTGCTGCACAAGGAGTACTCAGATGCAACCAAGGANAAGGTTGCTATCGAGCAGAAACAGAGGGATGATGCNGCCGAGAGGAAAAAGGCCGGTGTTGAGTGAGTGTCCTTTTCGNCACGACTTGCGNTTANNGCTGACNTANTCGTTTTAGATTTGTGCCTTCCTTCTTCGAGAAATCGCTCGACAAGGGGTGGTCAGACCTNACAGANGCAGGACGGAAAGCCATCGAGGAAGAACTCGCNGAGCCNTCNCCCTTCCCCGTTGAAGGCAGNAAACTTACTGCATNNACGCCTCCGACACTACCNCNNACGCCTCAGTCNTGCTTTGCAANNCANCCGCNAGCTTGGTGTATCTCNNACNNTCATGACTCTNTCTATGAACTCACANNCTCCCATTGATTATCCGCCTCCTCACCCGCTCTCTNTNNNTGANNTNNCGGCCTNTCTAANGNCNNNTTTTGNCCTCCACTGTTAGAGTGAAGGNCNANGCTATTNNAGTTGGTGCCNTATTCNACCGGGTCCNNCTACTGTATGTACNACCANNATACCACGACCCNGTCCACGACGTACCATGANTNTCCANCCTTCTTCATGTAATAGNGNCCACCTACTNCGTNGGGCGCGATTTCTACCNTCTNTAAGAGACCTGGACAAGAATAAATCTTTAGAGACTCTTTACAACNACGCANAACTTTCATGGTGGAAGGCGATGACCATGTTTGAACCCGAGATTGGGGTGCGCATTGACGAGTCAACAATGAATGAACNGAGTCCTCCGACGGGACGTTTCGCGTCTAATCTGGNGGACTCACCAACATGCTGAGACCCTTGGGAATGTCTTNGGGAGTNAAAAACGTTAGTTCAGTCNACGAANTAGCNTNTGANGAAGGCCAAAAANTTGGTCCAATCCAGGATCGAACTGGAGACCTTCTGTGTGTAAGACAGAAATCATAACCACTAGACCATTGGACCCGTTAATTTGCCNAATTTATTTTGCNNNNAAGTTNTTGTTTGCCTTTNTTTCTCCGGCAATTTCCCTGTAGTAGCTTGTTGGTCCANNCTCCNGTTCTNTCCTTCCTTCCACGAGGATGCCACCNTCTCTAGCCCTTCAGTAGGCTCTCTACGAGCCTCAAACTTCCNGTTATTGGAGGTCCAGATCGTTGGCTTTGGCCTGCGGTCTCCTTTCGAGGGCACTGCAAACGCACCAGACTCGGAGGAAATCCATCAAGATGGATTCTGTCCGTGACGTCCCCAGGCCATGTGGCCAGCCCCTATGGGTCAAGAACCGAAGCCNGGGGCTTACATACCTATTCTTCCTTCTTGTTCACACCTCTCATTCAAGCTAACGACGGCGAAGCTGGGCCTTTGCGGGCTTCTGGTGGCCTCTTTCCTCTCCACCACCACCTCAGGCTCGAGGCAGACGGCGCTAACCCTCTCCTCGTCGCTGTTCTTCCCTGGACGGGCGACCTGAGCGCTCTGTTGACGATTTGGGACGTCCTGGGTGTCAGTTTCCAGCTTTAATTACGATGGCGGCACTCTATCATGGGGTCTTTGTGGCCCTGGTTATCTCCGCTGGTTCATCCCAGGCGGCTAGGTTTGGGCATGCCGAAAACGGTGCCAGGCAGGGTGTGTGTCAATGGTTATCATAGAAGTGGCTACTTGCTGACATGCTCAACCTCTTTGCGCTGCAGATACCATCGAGCTCGACCCAAGGTTGTCGTTCGATACGATAGCCAATCTGACAACATGCGAACCTGCCATAATTCGATGGTTTTATGCTGGCCCTCCGACAGCGATGACGCTCTCTGTGACGGATATTGGCGTGGAACAAGTTGCTTTACCTCCTGCACCCTCCACCACCTCCACCAGCTCAGCAGCTTCCACTCCACCTCCCTTAGAGAACGGTGGCCGTGGTCGTCGGGCAGTCCCATACGTTGACATGGTGCTCAGCAACAGAGTCGATCCTTCGTCTCTATCTTTCCGATGGCCATCTGTCAATATTTCTTCTGGATCATACAAGATACAAGCGTCGATTCCAGAGGAGTCATTTCTCCAAGAATCGCGAGTCTTCCACGTTCTCACTGGGCGCAATACTGCTTGCCTCGCCGCGAACCCACCTCTGACAGGTACCTCTTCTTCTTCCACCTCGGCTACGGGCCCGAGCTCGCCACCGGCTCAAACAAGTGGTTCCTGGGTTCCCGGAGGTGTCGGAGGATCATCGAGGAATCCGATTAATACAGGTGCAATCATTGGGATCGTCCTCGGTGTTCTCGCTATGACGATCGTCGGCGTTGGGGCATACTTTTTTGTGCGCAGACGGAGAGGGAAGGAGCAAGCTGGATATGGCGGAGCGAAGAAGTGGAATCACCTAAACTCTACTGACTCTAGAGCAGGCCTTATGGCCGCGACTCTTGCTGGGAACCAGAAGCCGACATCCAGGCGTCTATCATCTTCGCAGCGGCGGGCCAACTACTCGAATGGTAGTTCCGCGGGACATATGACGAACCCTTCGCAGGATGATAGCATGGAGAAGGAGATGGGTTCTCCCGACCGTTCTAGTCGGAAGGATAGCGTGGCTAGTTTTGATTCGAATGCCATGGCCCTGTCCACTCTCCCTTCCCTCCATCTCCACAACAACCCCAGCCATGGATACGAGCAGAGCGAATCGCCGAGCCCCAGGCGCCGGAAGCATTCCCAGCCTGATCCCACAGCTACGAATGTGAATGTGCGACGATCCTCGTCGGACAAACGTCCTCCACGGCCTTATCTCGCCACTATCGAATCCGCCAACAACTCCATCTCCGGGACACCGCCTTCTTTTGAAGGCACTGCTTTCGCCCACAACGCCTACGAGATGCAGCCTCCTTCGCCGAGCCCCGTACACCCCGACGCAAGGCGAGCGAACCGTCAATCTTTCGGGCGGCCGGGGAAGCGTAAGCCCGTGCCAGCCTACGACCCCAATAACGACGCATCACCGCCTCTGCCAANTTCNNCCTCCCCAATCGGCCTCTCCCCCTACATCTGCGACTCCTCTTGATTCCCAGTCTTATCAGTCTCATGAAATGAACTATTTGCATCAGCCGCAGCCCCAAACTCCCAACCCTGGAAGTTCTGTGGGTCATTACACCACGCGTACAACGGGCGGCAATGGACGATCAGGTCCTGGAACACCGGATGGGAGCGAGTTGCTTCACAAGAGTAGCCTTGGAATCGATGGGAAACCGGTGCATTATTTGATGCCTGACCTCCCTGCCAATCAAGGTTGAGCGGCTGCTTCATACCCCAATTTTTATGTTATACCACCTTTCTTGGAGCCACTGTTACACCC
Organism: Coprinellus aureogranulatus; assembly: GCA_027627275.1. Taxonomy (NCBI): domain Eukaryota; kingdom Fungi; phylum Basidiomycota; class Agaricomycetes; order Agaricales; family Psathyrellaceae; genus Coprinellus; species Coprinellus aureogranulatus. The sequence goes on along the minus strand of JANDKE010000585.1, from coordinate 9,929 downwards.
TGGCGTCCGTTTGCCACAATCGGGCAAGCTGGAATTGCCGGCATGCTGTATCTGAACTCTCATCCACCGCTCATCTATTGCTATAGTATCAATCGTCCAGATTTTCTTTGGACTTTTTGTATTTTTTATGGTCCGCGCACCACTACCTCATTCCCCTGTTGTTACCCTAATTCTTGTTGTCATACCTCCACCATTCGTNCCCTCATCCCCGTAGATCCGGAGAAAGAGACTTGCGCGCATTTAGACGCTAAAGGCANTGTGTCTGATCAGACCGGATGCATGCAGGGCGGACCCCAATAGGAAGGATCGAGCGCAGCGAAACACTGTGCCCTAATACCCAACGGTGNCTTTCCGTTCGACATGTTNGCCGCATCCAGGAATAGCGCTACNCAGGTACGTTTCCGTCTGCGCCCAGAGTTCCCCCGAAGAGAAGACACCCCGAAACCCTCTGAGTTCAGGCCTTAATCGGCGCCANCTNGAGGTCGCGATGTTCCCTCATANGAAGTNAGTCGGAGATGACGACCAGNCAGNGTGGGGCATGGCTGGGGATTTGCATCGCACNGTGGCGTGTCGCTGNAACACGCAACCGAGCATCGCCTTACCCAGTATCAATTTACTATCAAACAACGGTCGGNAAGACGGNTTNGGGNAGNGAATCNGNGGGCCGCCGCCACCTCTGNCTCCTCGTNGAGCATGTGTNCCTGCATAACCGCTCTCNACTTCCCGGTAGTTGCCTNTCGTGTNGAACCCAGCGNNGATCTTCGACTNNTNNGNCAAANTAGNNCCGTCTGGCACGCTCCCGCGAAGGTGTAGAGCGACACAGGNGACTGTNCAAGGNCNCAGGACTTCCGCCCGTTGGGCCGTCGCATGTTCCGAGATATAGACAACTCCGAGCGATAAGAGAACGGAACGGACTGATATAGCTCGCCGAGGATAATTAGATTGATTGTCTGTCGAGATAAGGAAGAACCTCNACGAATTAGGCAAGTTGGGTCATGTCGTTNACATGTATGTAAGGATCCTCACCTTCACAGTGGCAAAATCGACTTCGAGCAGGCACGGTGCACCCAGAATCATCGGAATTNGTGACTGTCCCAAAATTNGCGTCACGATCTNCCTCCANCAGCCGGNGAACTGGAGCNAACGGCTCNNTGGCCCAAACTNGGAGGCAGAATTCGCTATCCGTTGAGNTCGATGATGAAGGGTTTCGCCTATNGCCTTTAGCTCTCCCNGATGTCGCNANCTGCNCCAGAGNTGGNCCATTCTATNGTNCATNTCTCNTCCGCCACACCCTGAACATTNCTCGGGTAGTTNTACTCAGATGAGNACNCTCCATTACCCNANANTCGNNCTGGNGTNCACGGAGAGGCGTCGTNATGTCCGCCGCAGCNGGGAGGCAGGCACCGCAGCTCGACAAAGCCGANGNCAACTCGNTNGGGTGGGATNGCGCCACNTCCCAGGCATCGTACACCCGGTAAGTTCTCCGTGGAGAGGACAGACTATGAATCCACCCGTATGTTGCCACCACTCTAGCGTTCGTGTATTCCGGCAGGCGAGTGTGTCGCAAGCAAGGTGAGTGAAGGAGCTGAAATAGACTTCATAGAGCGGATATACGATGGGTATTGATGGTGAGGAATAATTAGCTCACTGGAATCGATAGAGTTGGGAGGATGTGACAGCTCACTTTCCCCGGACTTCGCAGTGATGGTGTGGACCTTCGTGACTGGAACTCTTCGGGAGGTTGGGATGGAGGCGAGTCACAGGGCCTTTATCCTAACCAAGGAATCGTCAATCATGACGTTTGGGAGTGAATCTGGCGTTTAGATGTGCTCACGGCGAGTTGAAATCCTTCTAACACTGCGAGTGGAAATCACATTAAGTGCCAACGGTCACGCCCAGAAGGAAGAGAACAGCTGACCAGTCAGGGAACTTTTCCAGCGACCAGTTCCCGGAATATGTCGAACCAGGATCCAAACAACTCGAACGGTTCGCAGTTCGCCTTCGGTTTGCCTCTACTCTCAGCGTAAGAACGAGGCAAGGTCTCTCTACTGGTGGTCGTAGCGCAGTAACTTGGGCTATTTTCGCCGTAATCCGCCCTCAGGCCGCGCTCTTCTCTTGGCAGGGAACATGCGCCCCCAGATGAGGTGGCACAGAAGGGCGCTCCGGATCTTGAGGCAGTCACCGAAGCATTCCGCAGTCATCTTCACTCTGGACCGTTCTCGCCATTCCGTCTTCCTCCCGATTGCCTTGACTTCAGGGTCTCCAAGACGAGAAAAAGACCCTGGACAAAGGAGTTAGACACTTTGCATCGAGCGGCGACTGCCACAGGATGGCGCCTTACTTTCGTCCACAGCTTGTATCGGATAAGTATGGAGAACAAATGAGATGTTGGCGCTTATAGGATGAAGCGTTTCGTAGGGTCTGAAACGGGAGCATCTTCCGCGCAAAAATCCTCACAGATTCTGAAATTTTCATTTGGGACCTGAGGTGAAGTAACGAAATGTCCTTGTCCTTCGGCTTTCAGAGCCGGTGCGATGGGCCGATGCTGGATGTATGAGGGTGTACAACGTCCGATGAATGTAACCATGCAGATTATCTCGGGATTTTGCGCTTCACCTCAAACCGTGTGGAACGGAAAGTCAGAATCAATGACTGGCTGTATAGGCTCTTGGGAAGCATGTACGCCTCGTTGGGCGCTATAAGCGAGCCCCATACAGGTATGAAGCCCACCCAATATAGAAAACGTTGACTCACATGCTCATTTCCACGGACTGAAGAGGCCTCCACTCGCCCATGGTAAGCATGTATATAGACTCGTACTCCATCCCTATTGTTGGGGTACGGAGGTGGCGGACATTAGAGGCTGCACCAGAAAACCGGGGAGAAGATCGTCAGATCATCACTGAGGAGATAGCCTTTCGTATGACGTTTCCACACGACTGACTCTGCCTTGCCGTTTGGGCCCAGTGTCGCCGGAGATATATCGAGGCGAGGGGCGCTGCAAATCCAATTCAACGCAGTCGCAGTTGACGGTGCACGGCATGGATGAAAGTTGCCGGCCTGTGAGCCACAGGTCAACGTTCGCATGACCAATGGAGAAGGCGTCGTCGAACGCGCTTGGGCATTGAAAGTCCTCCGCACACGTTCGGTGCACAGGATGCGCAGCTCTTCTCAGGTTTCAGGAAGCCCTACAGCAGTAGCGCCGGGGCTAATTGTGACAGTTCTGGGTCGAGGGGAGCTAAGTGTGGATGACGTTGCAACGGAGGCAGATTGGCAAAACTCACTTACATGGAGCGAGCATTGCTCACAAGGCAAGAGAATGACGAGAGATGAAACGATGGCAAGCTGTAACACGGGCGGGTGAAGAGTCTGAGAAGGTTAGAACCTTCAAGGAATTTAATGTGACTGGAGTTCGCACCCACTGTATCACTGGTCTGGTCCTCGTCAATACGCTCGCTTCTGATGAGTTGCATTGGTCCGAGTCCATAGGTCAGGCAAATTCATTGCCAACGGGTCAATCGGGTGACGCGCAATCATACCTGGTTAGGACGGTTTGCTGTTTTCCGTCGGAAAGACAATATTAATTAAAGTCCTGGAGGGGTGGCTACAACGTCCGCAGAGCTATTCAGGAACACGCCGCGAACCGTTCTCGGATCTCGCTGACGCGGGCGTTCAGGAAACCTCGCTACGGTGAAGAGTTGGGCGTAGGAAATTTGGATGTAACCTGTGGCATGTCTGCCGGTGCGATATATCCCATTCAAGCAACCGAGAACGGGTGAGTGAGGGTGCTAGGGGCCAACGATCCGTCTATGTAAGAAGTGTCGGAGTGGGGAGGTTCACAGCATGACTGGCAGAGCTTCGCTGCCGGGGACAGGCCGAAAATGTGTCGAGAGGTGTAGGGAACGTGGACCGATTTGTTAAGTCCATCCATCAGGGTTGCGCTTGCGCAGGGGCAATGGAAGGTAGGGCTTCGACGCTGATCGCGAAGGTGCGGTCGAGGCCAAACCGACCTTCCGAATTTTGGATAATCTGGCAGGATGAGCATCTCGCAGGCGAGACAGATAAGTCAGCGCTCACCTCCGAAGACCGGCCCATGCCACGAAGAAGGCAAGTCCTGTTGCAGCTGCAGAAAACGCATAAAATCCATAAGGGTGCGATTCCAGATGGTTTGTCAACTATATTGGACGGTGAAAAAATATCCGAAAAATAGGGTAGGACGAGCCTTACATTCATTCCGAATAAGCCGGCAATGAGAGCGCCCGTCCCAATGCCAAGGGTAAGGATAGAGACCTGCCAATGATATAAGCTTTGAATGGGTCAAGTCCACCTGATTCTATGCTTACCTTGAGATCCAGGGTAAGTAAAGCATTACGATTAGAGTCCAAAATTAATTCCACTATTTCTTGGGTAGATTGTACGTTTGCCTGCTCGAGATTAGCTGAGCCATCCCCTAATTAGACTGGCATTACCTCTATGTTTTCTGCCTCATTGACAATTTCTTCTACTTGTTTTGAAAATGATTCTAGAAGAAGCTCAAGGTCCTCGTGGTCATGAATGGCCCGAGGAACATTGTTTAGCTTGTCCGTAAGGTACATGGCGTTCATGTCCTCGTCTTGGGACAGCACCTCGTCGATTGCCTCTTCAACCTGAATAGCCACCCTGTCAGACACGGGGCGGCCGTAAATGCTTGTGATGCTCACCAATTTGGCGCGATTTTTGAAAGCAGCAAGGCGTCGCGAGTAATGAAGTAAACGCTTAAACCGGTCGTGGTCAATGTTATCTTCCATTTCCGCGAGCAGCCCGCCGACAAGATTGCGGATGAAAACCATCTCCGCCTCCAATGCGCTTAGAACCGACAGCAAGATCGACTCGATTGCACGGAACTCGTAAGGAAGTCCAGTGCCCTTGGCCTTAAGGTTGTGCTGAGAATATGTGAGCTGAATATTCTGAAGTATGGCTAAATCCACAGACCTCGAGATGGTATAGAAATACAGAGTGCAGTCTTGAATCCGCAGAGCCATAGGTATCAAACAGCACAACAGCGTCCGCCTTTACCAAAGCTCGAATGTGAAGAACGTTGATCTACAAACGGTCAAACACATCGCACGCGTGTTCGCAGAAAACGTACTCACCAAGACAGCTTCTCGCCGGATGAGGATAGTCGGTACTAAGTTTGGAACTCTTGAATCGATTTTGCGAAGGTCACGAGCCTATGACTGAGAATTAGCAGACGCAATATCACAGAAGAGCGCACGTACGTTCAACCCATGTTCAACGCACAAATCCGACTTCTTGAACTGGCCCGATATAGTCTTGACATTCCCTACAACCAGTGACGATGAGTTTCAGGCGCGTTTCCCGTGATCTGTCTTCACCTTCGGAGTCGAGGATGGTGCCTACCAAAGACGTAAGCCAAGGCATGTGAAGAGTAGGTAGGAACGTACAGCGCAACATTAAGTCCGCGGGTTGTCTCCCTTTCATCACCTTGTCCAGAATAGCAGCCCTGGCTGCATCCTCTTCGTTGTCCGGGACGTCAGCAGGCTCGGGCGCTTTCAATGCGCGTGCCTTCGAAGACCATGAAATCCTTCGACAGTTCCAGACTGGCCCGATCTTAGGCTTGAGCTGCCAGGCCATCTTCTGACCAGTTTGGTGAATCCCAACCGCAGTTGCTTGGAACCGTCCCCCAACGCGATTGTAAACCGTTCTCGAAGCGCCGAGGCATGAGCTAGCGACTGTAGATCGTGCGCAACGCAACCCTGCTACATGGCTCGCCCACAGACCCCACCCACGGCTATACATGCGCAGACAGCCAGAGAACACCCTGTTCAGCGCAGACACTGGAGACGGAACGGAGGAAGTGCTAAAAGCTTGGCGCCCGGAGGTGACAGGTGCGGAATCACGGGATACGGACTTATCCGGTGATTGCCGCGCTCGGCACAAGTCTGGGTGGCGGCCACGCTGGACGCACAGTTGACCACAAACGTCCATGACCAGGTCCGAAGTCTCGAGGTTCGAATGGGTATAATTTCCCCGCATTATGACTACATATGTGGTAAAAAGGGTCCCTCCTCCTCGGCCTGACTGCGGTCTAAATACTTGCAGAAATTCGCCGTCCGCAAGATCCATCGTAAATGAGGTGATAGAAATCGAGGATTTCAGCAAGGGATGGTGCCATCGACCCACTGTTGTCCATCGATGAGACCCACTACGGACTGGACAGGTAAAGGACCACAATAGTGACGGCTAGAACGCACTGATGAGTTTTCACAGATTGACTTTCAACCTTCTTTGTGGTTCCCCGGACGGGGAGATGAATTCCTTCTGCACCCTTGCGAAACGTTGCGACAACGTGCCTTTTGCAGACCCCGTCTTCCCTGATCGGACAAACCCGTCTTCGGCAAAGATGGGTTCAAGATCTGGGCATCTGGTGATTCCACCTGGGCTGGAGCTTGAGCATTCCTGGGGGTTCATATTACGCATTCAATGATCGCCCCTTCTCTACTTCAAACTGAAGGAATCTTTGCTCTCCCTTTATAACATGGTCCACCATCGCGACTTCTATCCCACTTCTCCTCGCCATTCCCACTCTGAAATCATGGAGCTCTCTCGACTCACTCAAGCCGCCGCCGCCCTTTCCGCCGTACTCTGCAGCAAGGGTATACGACACGCATTCTACGGAAGCATTTTTCCCGCTTTGCTGGCCAAGAACCCGGTCACCGACGTGAGCCGTGTCCATGGATGCATTGCCGTCCGTTTTAACCCGTTGTTACAGGAGATATTCTGCATCGTCGAGTCAGGCCCCAGCCATTGCCATCCCTTTCGTCGTGTACGGGATGCCGTCTCGGGTCTTGAAGAATTCTCGGTAACCCATTCACCTCTGACGAATCGGTAGGTTTACCCCACACTCGCCGGTATCTTGATCCCCAGTTCTCACATGTGGCTAGATTGCATGTAACATACCGACGCCCCATTCCAGCTATCGACGTAAGCACACAGCCAGCTCGTCATATCTAATCTCTTACTGACTTTAATTCATTTTAGATTGAAATCCTTCCGGCTGGGGAGTTTGGGCCACGGGTTCTAGACAGCACCACCGTGATGCATATACAGAACGTGCCTTTCCTCACGTATTCGGAATTCATCCGTGCGAAGCTCAAGAACTGGATGATGTGGGTTAACCTTCCACTCTCCAATTAGCGACGTTCGCGCTCAAGGTTTTCCTTTTCTAGCCGAGGATCCGAGAAGGATGCAAGTGATATCATTTTCATCCTGTCTCAAGCCTGGGATAGAGTCGACATCAACCGCATTCCTGAGCAGGACATGGACCAGTTTGCGGTTCGGAATAGCTCCGTTGCTCCGGCATGGGCTGCGTTGCGCAAGCGCTACAGGAGGTAATCTCGCTTTGCCGCCGGAGAAGGTCTTGTTTGCCCTTGTGGAAGTTCTTCTCGATCGCACGTCGGAACCATGAGGTGGTCAGATGACTCCTCATGGCTTCGTCCAAAAGCACCATTCATCTCACATATCCAAACTATTCTGCATTGTAATATTGTATACTATTGGGTTTCAGGGTTCACCTCGCTCATATTCGGCTGGCTCAGAACACTCATCGGACACTATTTGAAGAACCCTTTTCGACCGGCATATTCCAGTTTCAGGGGCAAGTTACAGAACGGACTTCTGGCCCGGTCTTCATTGGTCTTTGATACTCGACACTCCAGCATACCCTCACTTCTCAGAACTCACTTTTCAGGTTTCACATGCAGAAGGGTCCAGCCGTGTCATATGCTCCCAACGTCTCGAGGGAACAAAGAGGATCGGGGAATTGCAGGTGCGCGCACTCGTATATGTTTCTCGCTGTTTCGAGCACGGGCTTCCCTCAGCCGAGATTGTCCGCTCTTGCTAGAGACCTCTTGGTAGAGTGACCTGCCTTTTTTCTGGATATGGCATCTTCTCGCGAAGAGGTGAAAGCCCAGCACCGCCCATATGTCTTCTGGGCTAGCATGCTAAGTAGCGATGCTTGCTCATAGTGAATTTCTCGTCCACAACATGGAGCTAAGGCATGCGTTGCCAGCCCTGCCCTGGAACGTCGCCTTGAGCACGGTGGGCTCTCCTCCCGCGCACCCCTCCTCTTTCATGACTCTTTTTTGACTCCTACTTCACCCTATTCATTGATCAGGCACCCTGGACAACTGTGGCGGAGGCTTCGGGAGCTGAACAGCGCTTCGTCTGTCAAGGCAACTAGGCAGCTCCTCGCGCTGTACACGTTCACTCTGCAACGACGAGGACCGCATGTCGGGTGTGGGCGCTTGTTCTTTCGGGCCTGTAAAGCCGATCAGGGCGTTCCCATTTTAGGACCGACTCGGGCGCTAACTACCGTGACTGTGCCTGCAACACTATCATTCGAGGGGGGACACAACCCAGAAGCTGTTATTCACACAGGTGAGGCTAAGCAAGATTGAACGAAATCAGATAAATTGAAGGACGAAAGCGGAGGCCAGTGTCTTCGGCGATGTCGCCATAGATCCAGGGTATTTGCGTGACTCGGAGAACGCTGCGCCGAAGACCACCACTGGTACGGCCCGCGACGTTCTGAGCGAATTTGGCCCCACTAGAAGACATCAGCGATGCTTCAGGCAGAGTCATGTATACTCAGCATAATTATCCGTTCGCAGGCGAACCGAGGACGTGGTAACTTACAAGGTACACCCAATTTCCGAGATGGTCTTGTGATGTTGACATGTTTAACGAGTAATCGCAGACGCAGGTGTTCAAAGGACCCCATGACTATAAAATAATGACGGCCTTGTAACCAGAGAAGAGCCTGAAAGTCCACTTAGGACGGACCATCACGGTAATTGCCCATGAAACAAGGCTTCGCACCTGAAGGTATGTCCGAAGACCTTTTATGGTCAAAGACCATGCCTAACCGCATGAGGTGTGGGGTAAAGTGAGTGCGAGAGCCTAAGTATGATTGTAATGAAAAGTCATTTCGTACCCCATACTACCCCACACGGAATATATAAGCATTAGCCTTAAGAGGACCTCATCCTCATTGCATATTCGATCATGGAGGGCGTATAGCTGCCTGGCTGCAGGGGCGGAGTCCTCAGTGGGAAATCGATTTTGGTGCGCAGCGATCGCAGCTTGTGAGAGCTCGACTTCGCAATGATCTGAAGGACTACCAAAATAACAAGCTCAATATTGAAGCATTCATCTGTAGACGTTGCAAGAATCAGGTCATCCATCCAATACTTTGCGAATCATTTCCTCGCACAAGCCCAGATACTTCTCAGGATTGCACATATCTTCCAACTCCGATCGCCCAATTCCAGCCTTCTTCACTGTATAATTCTCCGCGAGTAGCTCTGCCAGGGTCTTCTCTGCGCCTTCCGCCGTAGCTAGCTTCCTGCATTCGTCGTATATCAAATCGTGCGCCTTCTGTCGTCCAACAGTTGCGCCCAATTTCATCATCACGGCCTCGCTGACGATCGCACCCCGCGTAAGCTCCAGATTCCTCTTCATAGCTTCGGGATGCACTTCCAACCCTCGAACCAGGTCCCTCGTTTGTCGAAGCGTAGAATGGGAGAGAGTACAAATCTGGGGCAACACGATCCACTCAATCTCCCAAGGCCCCGTACTCCGCTCGTGATCCTCCACCATCGCATCGAACAGGGCAGTAGAGAGTTGCCTGACCGTGCTCGCCATCGCTGTGATATACACGCACGAGATGGGGTTCCTCTTTTGCGGCATGGTGCTGCTGGACCCTCGATGCGGGTAGAACGGCTCAGACACCTCTGCCACTTCGGTTTGCATAAGAAGCTTCACATCAAGAGCAAACTTTTGCGCAGGTGCTCGTAACCATTGCCAGGAACGCGCCGACCTCTGCGATGCGGTCGCGCTCTGTGTGCCACGCTATATCCGGCACTCCG
>JANDKE010000584.1:0-22882 GCA_027627275.1 Coprinellus aureogranulatus | reverse complement strand
GGTTGAAAGTGTTCCGCGCGTGTTCACAGAGGGAGAAAACTTCGGTTCGCCGCAGGAGGTTTGAACGGGTTCCGTATTCGCCGCTTCCACTTCATCTTGCCTTTCTCCCTTCCAGGTTGCTTTCCACTGGCTGAAGAAAGTGGGCCATGCAGCAATGCGTTCTGGAGCGGTTGGAAGATTAGCTCCTGCATCTGTTTTGCCGTAGAGGCGCTCTGAACGGCAGAAGAGGAGTGAAGAAGGCCTTCGATGTATGGCTTCGTAGCGGGAACTGCCGTAGCCAACTGCGTTGCGAGAGTAACCACGAAATTGGACATCCTGCTTCGGATGGGACAGTCGCGATGGAAGAAGAAACTTGCAGCCAGCCGTCCTTGGCGATCTAACTCCTCCGCAGCGGTCTGCGCAATGGCTGATTTGCCGCACCCCACAGGACCGCAAAGCCACAGAATGTGTTGACTGTTGGACGGTGCTGGATCTTTCTCTGAGAGTAGTTGGCGTAGATCGGGAGGGTGGAATGGGTCTTCTTCCTCCTCTTCTTCCTCATCGTCAAGTTCGGTGCCCCTGGTACCAACAGGGCGGGGTTGGCTCTCCTCAGGGTCCTGGAACGTTGCATCTTCGACCCACGCCATAAGCTTCTCCAAAACTACCTTCCTAGTCCCTGGCAAACAACTAGAATCCGGTGGTGAGACTCTTCGATTGCGGGTGTGCGATGCTTGGAGGATGGGAGTGAGGGGGGAGATAGCGTGGTGGAACTGACGTTGCCCAAGCACCCCATCCTGAACCGGACCAGTGCTGCCTGAACCTGAAAGAGGGATAAGTACTGTCACGTACGATAACCCAGACATTTTCGTACTGCCCGCTACTTCGAAAGTGGCACTCTCGACGTGGTTCACATGATTCAACGTGCCCTGAACGTAGGTCGTGCTGTAGTCTATGTATGCCCCGATTAGATCTCTAACGCACTTGTTAACCTGAAAGGTGACACTGATCACTCACAGTGATTCCCGTAGTGGTGATAGTGGTGTTCGCCAGGGGACATCTGGGATCCAGCGTTCATCGGTCGTAGACCATGTTTGCAGAGGGAGTGGGGGTTGGGGGAGGAAAGGAGCCTGGGAAAAACAGCTCAATTTTACGTAGAGTTCACTGCTGTAGATTCTGAATTCGTATCCTGGGAACCCTTAGCAGGTTCTCGACGGAGATGACAACCAGAACCCCTTCGCCGCAGGGGCCTGAAAGCCTATACAGGTCGTGCGGACTAATCGCCAATGCAGAAAGGAATACACCTGGAATCAAGTACCGTTACCGATGAGCCCGCACAAGCCGAAAGAGGCTTGCAGAGACCATAGTTTAGCTCATGCCAACGCCCACCATGTACGCCTACAGCGAGGAACTGAAGCTCACCCACCAGCTCGTCTTGGTTTCGACCCTGAGGAGAAACCTTTCAGTAACATTTACTGATCGAAGACCAAAAACACGCACCTCATATATACCGCGTCGGAATACCATTCAAGATAAGACGCGTCCAGCCTTGGTGATAGAGTGTAACACGCGTCCAATTACTCACACTCCAGCTATAGCTAACAATACACCGAATACAGCAAAGAAACGAAGCAGAAATTGTGAAAAGTGAACGACGAAATTACTTCCTGGCGAACGTAATCTGCAGGACGAACGCGAGCGAGTCAGTAAACTCAAAGGGCTATCAGGAGTATGGGATGCATACCTTGATCTTGTTTTCCCCATCCAACTTGTAATTGTGCAGCGCGTCCTTCGCCACGCTCGCACTTCCCTCGTCCAGATACTCCACGAAAGCGATATCCTTCTTCGTAGGGATGAGACGAACTTCGTAGAGGTTGGGGTATCTGTGGTGGATGAGTATCTGCGCTGGAAGCAATATGAATCAGAAAGAAAACACACTGGGCGAAAAGGGCGTTGAGCTGGTCCTTTGTGACCGACTCTGGCAAGTTTTGCAAGAACAGAATCTTGTTGGGTGGGAGGTATTCGTCCGGCATCTGGACTGCGGGTCTCTTGGCCGTGGGCATGGCGGCACCACCATCGACTGTCAGGGAAGTCAGTCAGCGTCCCTAGTCGTAGTATATCTGGACATGACGAACTTTCGGCAGCTAACCGCTTGGCACGGAATTTCGACTTGAGAGGGTTCGTGTATCGGGTAGCCTCTGAAAGAGAAAGGTGAGATGGGTATAACGGATGATAAAGGAGCTATAAGCTGACTCTTATGCTCTAATCTCCGTTGTTTATGCTCCTCTAGGTGTTCAGGATCTTTCTTCTTCACTACTGCGTCTGATCGTGTCCGTGCAAATGAGATTTGCTAGATGACGGTGGTCGAGTGCAGGAGAAGCGAAGAGGACCGATAAAAAGGTATTTAAATATCAGAACCATTAGCTGAACCTCATAACAGAACCTGGATTACGCACCATAGGTTTCGAATAAAGCGGGAACCTCTGCACCTCCTTCAACGCCTTCTTCGCCACATCCGCGTTTTCAAACGATACAAACGCCTGCCCTCGCATCCTCAGATTACTGTGTGCAACCACGTCCACCACCCTCGCCGTACGCTTGAACAACCCCCCGTAGTGAAGCCTTCATTACTATAAACAGATGTAACCAATCGCCTTGATATATTGACCGGATGAACAGATACATACCGTCGATCTTGATTTTCTCATTGAGATTCTGGATGTACAGAGTCTCGCAAGCGTGTTCGTCCTGTGCAGCTGGTGCATCCCCAGGCGCTGCTGTGACTCCTGCTGTGCTTGCTGCTGCAACGATCGGTGCTGGTTGGGCAAGAGCTGGTGCATCTGGCGTCGATACGACGCCTTGCATGGCTGTTGGATCTTCTGTCTGTGGTGGTGCAGCCATATTTACCCTGGATTATCTGGGCAGGAGGTCTGGGGAACGGGGTGAACGATGATGGAGGTGGAAGTCAAACGCGACTAGGACGTTGATGGCGGCGAGCTCTGTGTTTGCGGCTGCTTGATGTTGGGGTTTATGGCCCCGGAAGACCCGACAGGCACGCGCCGCTGTTGTCCAAGTTGTCCATCTTGACCTCGAACACCATCATCAGTCCCGCCGTGCTATCGAATTCACGGTTATACGACGAGAATTCTCAAGTTACTCAAACGCAATGCACCAATGCCTCCAAGTTCCAGAAATTTCAGGTAGCATTGTCGAATGCCTTGAGCGAAAAGACGCCTTCCACCTGGCGTTGACTTCCACGGCACTCTTAGAACCAAGCCTGAATCAAATATGGAGAAAAATCACTTCGTTCAAACCTCTTATTGCGTGCTTGCCTCCGGACATATGGAGAGAAGAAACGGCTTATACCCCAGACGAAGACGATGATGATGAGGATTATTCATATACCCTACTGGTCAGTGTCTTCGCTGCCATGTGCTGCCTGTTACTGAATGCTTCCAGCATCTTCGTCGGGTGCTTTCCGCCAAGCATTTGTGTAGATATCTGACCTACTACGCTCCAAGAATAAGGGGGTTCTCCCTGGACATATTCAACGGCATGACATTACCGTCTATGGAAACCTTGCGAGCGTTGGAGTTGTTGACCGCAGCGCGGCCTGGCGCTCTGTCACCCCACCTAAAGGGATTCACCTGGTATGACCGAACAAACGCGTGGGATGTCCTTGGTGAAGATGTAGCCAAGCACTTGCCACCCTCCATGTTCCTCTTTCTTGGAGGGACCGTCGAACTTCTGGACGTAGCATCGCAATATTCGTCGTCCGTTCCCATCCTCTCGCCGCTGCCATTGAACTTTCAATCCAGCGGCTCGGAGCCTCCTTAACATCTCTCTCTGTTGATAGAGCATGTCTGGAGCTTATCGAACAATTCTTCACGAACTCGGGCTTTGTCAAGCTGAAATACCTTTCTGTGAAAGATTTACCCCTCTCCTTCATCCCGCACCTAGCGAATATCCCTCAGCTCGAAACCTTACGTATCGTTGGACACTCCGAAGAAGAAATTCCTGTACCTCCGCCGGTCACTGGGTTTGCCTCTCTTCATACGCTGTTTGGCTGGTCGCGGCAGGCGCTGGATTGGAAGCACATTCTGCAATGCCTATCCGCAAACAACGCCTTCGAAACATTACAATGGGAAGAATTTGGCGATGAATTGTCATGTGAAGATTATCAAAATGGACTGAACGCGATTACAGAGCGCTGCAACCCCCTTACTTTCACCCGCCTCAGTATTTGGAAAAGCGCACTGAGTACAACGGACGAAGAGGCGATCGAAATGGAGGATCCCAGCCAACTGGATGTGTCGCCATTGTTCGCATTTGGTAACCTGGTACACATGATTATCCAGCTTCATGTTAGCATCTTGGTGACCCCCAGCATTGTCGCAAAAATCCCAACGACATGGCCCCAATTGCAGAGCCTCGTACTCTCCCAACGGTGCTCCACCAGCCACGTCCCTCTAGTAACCCACAAGCACGTCCTCCAACTCACCCGTGACCTCCCTCGCCTCCGCGAATTAGGCTTACGGTTCGATGCCACCAGGATACCCGAACCCTCGGAGCAACTTTTCGCAAGTGGCGCTTCAAGATTGCGCATTCTTCGCGTAGGTGGCTCGCCGATCTGTTCGCCAGCACGCACAGTGGTGTACCTTCAGTCGAACTTCCCGTTCCTCGACGTGCTGGACATCAGCTACTCCCCCAGGCCCAGCGAAGGCAACCTGTTCGTCCAGCGCTGGAAGGCCGTCAAGAATCAATGGGAGGCTTCGCGAATCGCTTAGTATGATTCCACCCTTGTTTGAGATGTCAATAGGTGGACGGTAAACCTTGCCAGGAGCCTTCAGGCTTTGGAATTGGACTTGCGAGAGCCAGAATCGGGTCGACGAAGAAATGTCCAAGGTAAGCAACTCGAGGACGTTTATACCTTTGCATTATCTATTCGTGAATAATCATATATTCGTTTACATCTTCAAAGAGCTCTTCTGGGCCCTGGTCCTGGCCTTTACCCCACTCTGCGCAGGCATCCGAGTCACAATGAGCAGCTCTGGGTTTGCTGATGTTTGATACTGAGGCCATAACCCCCAACAGACGCAAGTCAACAAAATGCACGCGCAATCGCTCAGGCTGGTGCTTACCGGGCAATCGACACTGCTCTATAACGCGAACCACCGACCACTCAAGCAAAATGCACCAATGTCTTCGAGTACCAGAAGTGGTAGCCCGCATCGTCGAATACATGGATCAGGGAGATGCCTGCAACTGGGATGTCCTGCAAAACGGTCCTGGAACCATGTCTCGACGGTGTCTCGCGATATGTATGGTCTTTTGCTCCTATGGCTGCATGTATAGGCCAAGATCTCTGGAGAGAAGAGAGAATTGTGGACGAATTTGATGAGTTTCGATACACACTATTGGTGAGTACGTACCCTTGCCTCATTGCTCAACATCTTGTCGAACATTTCCAGCACCTCCGCCGGGCTATCGCAGCTAGGGATATGCACAGATACCTCACGTATTATGCGCCAAGGATACGGACATTCACTTTCCTTGTGTCGGATGGGGTCTTGATGCCGTCCTTAGAATCTTTTCGAGCTCTAGAGTTATTTACCGAAAGCCGACCCGGTGCTTTGTCACCTCTTCTGAAGGAATTCACATGGCAGAGCTGGGATGATGTTGCGCTTACCCTTGGGGAGGACATTGGCAAGCACTTGTATCCATCTCTCTTCCTCTTCTTGGGAGGGACTGTGGATAGTCTCGAGATCGAGCACGGAATAACAGAATCCATCCTTCACAAGGCGTCCATTGGCTTATCGATGAAACGACTGGGAGCCGACCTCAAGACACTCACTTTGGCCGGGAAGTCGCACTTCAAGGATTTTTGCGCAGACTTCGAGTTGCCGAAATTGGAACACCTTTTCTGGTTCAACGCGCCCGGCGACATTATTCCACACCTGGCAAAGCTTCCTCGACTCCAGGGGTTAACACTTTGGGGCCTCTCTTGTGAAGACCTACGTCTCTGCCTTCCCAATTCAACTGGTCTCTCGCGCATCTGTAGCGTCGTTGGCTCTTCTGGGTATTTTCTGGCCGTGCAAAATATCCTACAGTGCCTTGCCCCGTCAAACGGACTACGACTTTTCGAGTGGGGAGGACGCCTGCCCAGAACGTTACAGACAGGAATTCAAGCCATGCTTGACGCGTTGAAGGAGCATTGCAACCCTTTCACACTTAACAGCGTGCTACTGAAGTCCAGCAAGTTTTTGGAGCACGATGGAGATGAAGAATCGGCGGAGATGGAAGACCCCGGTGAGGTCGATTTGTCGCCATTGTATTCTTTTAAGCAGTTGGAATATCTGGATATCCAGGTTCAGCACAGCATAATGATCACCCGACGCACCCTTGCAGAAATCGCAACCTCGTGGCCGCAATTGCGATGCCTCGTCCTTTGCCCGCAGTATTCCTCCGGCCGCGTTCCGCTGATCAGCCACGACCATGTCCTCGGACTCGTCCACAACCTTCCTTCACTTCGCGAACTTGGCATACAATTCGACGCTACGAGGATCCCCGAAATAGAGCAAGACGTCGTTTGCTTCTCAAAATTGCGCATCTTTCGTGTAGGTGGCTCGCCCATCTATTCGCCATCTCGCGCGGCGGCGTACCTCAAGTCGCACTTTCCGTTCCTTGAACAACTGGACATCGATTATGCCGTTCGTCCTTACGAAGGAACGTTATCTGTCCAACGCTGGAAAGTCGTCAAGAATATATGGAAGGCTTCTCGAGATGTACAGTAGATTCCCTCTTCTTTCAGGTGTTAGCCGACCGTGCAGGAGATCTTGAGACTCCGGAGATACGAACAAACGTTCGAAGGCAAGCTAGTGTAGAGATAGCGAACGGTCCAGCATCTCCTACTAATCGGTAGGAGATGTTCCAGGTTTCCGGTACCTAGCGTAGTTTTCTTGATTTCCATGGGGGCTAGTGGTGTTTTGGTCGTAGTTCTTGTCGATCCTCTTTGTCCTCCTTGGCGCGGACAAGCCTATTGAATAGGGGCTTAAATTACTAACCCTAACCTAATTGAGCGGTTCCTCCAAATTGCCAGCGACCCACACAACTGATCCTTTTTCGTACCACAAACAACCACCGCCAGGGCGACGCTTTGGCCCTACAGATGGTTCAAGCTTTCTCCTGCCTGGGCAACAAAAGCGGCTGAGCGCGCCGACAGGGTCCAACACAATGCACCAGTGCTTTCGCATTCCTGAGGTAGCGCGATGCATCGCGGACGACCTCGTCAGACGCGATGCCAAAAACTTCGCTCTGACTTGCAAGACTCTGCTACAGCCAGGTCTTGATCGAGTCTGGCGAGATATTGAGACATTCGAACCTTTCATTGCGTGTTTGCACTTGGTACCTACGGGCGAAAATGTCACGGACGTCGGGCGGTCGATGACTGTTTTTGTGAGTGCAAATTCAATGAGACTGCAATATTTAAGCGCTAAACGTTTCAAAGAACCTGGATCCTAAATCCGATCTTTCCACCTGCCTAGAGCGGTACCTCTCGTGCTACGCACCGAAGATACGGAAAATCGAGTTCTCATTCCTTCTCGATCAAATCAACATGCCTTCAATTGAATGTCTACAGGCCATTCAACTGGCATGTAACTGCCGAGTGGGAGCGCTTTCGCCTCTCCTGAAAGAATTCAAATGGTTCGATATTGACGACGTGATCGGCCTCTGCGGGTTGAACTACGCGCTGCAACTGTCGCCGCAAATGTCTCTTTTTCGGGACCTGGAGTGGAGACCATACACGCCATGGTTGTCGATGATGACCCTGTCGCTCACAAAGTTGCGGTCCACTCTAGTATCCAGCGCTGCGACACCAACATCAAAAATATCTCGCTCCGTGAACCCGAAGTAATAATTCGAAGTCTACAGATCTTGTGTGGGACCGGTTTGGAGACGGCATGCCTCCGCTTCCCCTCTATCAGCTCGCTCCCCATTGCTGCGTTGCTTCCGCAACTCTTGAACCTGGAGATAGCCTGCCCGGACACCTATGATTCACCCCCTTTGGAAACGATACCAGCACCATCAAGTGTCGTCCCGAACCCATTCCCCAGCCTTCGTTCACTCAACATTCTTGCACGGACGACAAGTGATGTTTATTACATTCTTGCGCACCTTCCACGCAATCAAGGCCTGCAGACCTTGGTATGGACTGCCGATCAGCTTCGACGACCCCGGCAAGAATATCAGTCCTTTTTCGAGACTCTCAAGTCGCACTCCGACCTCTTCACGCTGCGCCACTTGGAAATTTGCGAAGGCCACCCGTTCTCAAGGCAGGAACCGGTGGAAGCGGATCCTCGGCAAATAGATCTCACGCCGCTATTCACATTTAACGCTCTGCAATCACTCGATATCAACATCGCCCACAGTATCTTGATAACACCCTCCGTCGTATCCCAGATACCAGTCCTCTGGCCCCATTTATGTCGCCTCATCCTTGAACCATCCCGCTTGTCAAGCCATCCACCAGCCATCGATCATACACATATCTTTGAACTTGTGCAAGGCCTACCCAACCTTACTGATCTTGGGGTTCGGTTCGATGCCAGTCGAATAACGGGGAAAGAGCGAATTGCCGGTCATGGACATAGATTGCGCACCCTCAAGGTTGGAAAATCACCCATCTCCTCCCCCTTGGGTGTCATTGCATTCCTACGATATAACTTTCCAAACCTTGAAACGCTTCACACGGACTGGGAGTATGCAGGACACAGCGAAGGGAGTGTACTGAGGAAAAGGTGGAACGCAGTGTTGAAAGGGTGGAAGCTAGCTCGGGCCTAGATTCGTCTACAGTCACTCTTCATGTACAGAGGCTACACAACTTCGTCACCAGGCCAAGGTTATTCCGGCTTACCGAAGCTGTCTTTCCCTTCCTTATAAACCGTTTTTGGACATAACGATGCTTTTCGCCTGACTCAGTAGATACTTGGCTTTGACATGCGTGTCAAAATGCTCGTCATATTCAAGTACTCGTAGCCTTGTGCAGTAGATAGAGCCACGCTGTCCTGAGCGTCGAGACTCTGCGGACTTGGAATCAACCTCTTCCAGGACGTACGGTCGGAGGGCCCGTTCGGAAGTACTGCGTCCAAGGCGGCGTTACGACTTGCGGAGGGGCCGTCGGGGATGGCGCGTCCACCGTTGTCGCAGGCGCATCGCAGTTCGCTACTTCCGTCGCCCACTCTGGCCCGTCTTGTATGGGATTGCACCCTGGTAGGCGGTCGAGGTCTACCATACAAGATCAGTGGGCTTGTTGCTAAAAAGAAGATGGAAAGAGACAGAATTACTCACATTGCTCCTCGACGGCTTCGGGTACCTTGGCAGGCAATCGACAGTTGTTCATGGTGTCAATGTCCTGAGTGGTAAGCACCGGACACCGTCCGTCTTGGCTGGTGCATACGTCCATTGCGCGCTGCAACGAGTCGCCTTCCCAGCCGAACATGTAGTCGGCATGTTGTCCGAAGCCGGTTCTGGGCGCAACACATTGCGATTCAGCTTTCAGGGAAGTATGAAGAGAGTGTCAATGACGGATACGTACGGGTCTCCCATACTGAAAATAAAAGGCTGGGTACCATCTTTTGGCCAGAGTTCGCGGTCGTTGAAGGGACGGGTATCCCAAACGATTTCGATGAGAATCAAAGGCAGGCGGACAGGATGGGTGTCGGGGCAATCCGTGCCGAAGAACTGCAACCCATCTCGAGCGGGGGTACCTGACGGATGAGCGACATGGCTCTGATGTATACCTATAGTCAGCAAGAGTTCCACGGCAGAATACAATTAGGTGCACCTACCGCATGATCGGGTGTATCAAGGTTGACCCCGTCCCAGCACCTGTGCACTTCATCTGAGCTTTGATCCACAGTAGAGTGTGTAAAGAGACGTACTGGGGGTAGTAGATAGTCGATCGAATCCCTCCTGAACAAGTCTGCAGTGGGAAATGGATAGAATCATCTGGACCCCTCCCTGGCGACCCATTCGACCCCATGTCTATGCCCTGGAAGCACCTAAAAGTAAGAGAGTAGTGCGCTGTACTGTTGGAGTCGATATCCGAGTTCGATCGGCGCATCGGGTTGCCTACGATCATCCTGAAGCCCTGTGGATTGCAAGACTGTGTCAGACGCAAGCTTGTGGACTGGACATAGGTTAGACTGACGGGAGCGAATGGTACAATCGTGAGGTTCTTCGTGGGCGCTCGGGGTTGGAAGTAGTACACCGTCATGCCACCCGCTTGGATTCCTGGGCCGGTTCCGTGGTTCGCCATTTGTGGTACCTAGGAACGCCGTTATTGTATCTCTGTTGTCGCAGCCGACTGAAAATCAACGCACCCTGATGTAGCTTCCATTAGGGTGCTTAAAGTATAGCACCGCTGTCCAGTAGTTCGACTTGTCTTCCTTGAATCGGCAAGTCGTACACGTTGCTAGCTTGGAGATGTCGCCAGAAGCCGGATCCATGGTCAAATTGAATCTAGAGGTGGTGCGCATGGGTATCGTCAGAAGGGGATAAGAGTGGGGATCTGGTCAACGGACGTACGCGTTCTATGAACGGGGATGGTTGATTGAGCCTAGAGCAGACAACGAAAGAAGAGAATCTTACCCCTCCGACGACCTGATGCACATGAGGCGAAACCAACCCGGGAGTAACAAGTCTACAACGGAGAGCATGGCGGTCAGAATCACAGACAGAACAAGCGAGAGAGAAACAGCTTACGGGTCGAATCGCTCAGTCACCAATTGCGAGCATGGGAACCTCAACAGTCCGTACACCAATCCCGGGAATATGAAAACCGACCCCAATAGTAATGAGCAGCGCTTGAGCGATACCATAGTTGGCGAAGTTAGGCGTGGTGTGCCTATCGTAGGGGAGGAATGACAAGGTGGCAAAAAGGCGAAGAGATCGAGGGGTCGAAGTCGAACTCTTGAGCTGAAGTAAGGAAAGGGAGGTCGGAAGGAAGGAAGAGAGTATGGGGCTTCTTCCAGAATGGAGTCAAAATTAGGTGCTGAGTTCACTATGGATCAATGTCTGTGCTTGGCTCGACCATCGCTAGCCAAAGGAATCGACTTCTTCCGAAGACCTTGAGTGACCGCCCCGTTGAATAGGCGAAGATGGTCCGACGTCACGGTGGATTGGAACGTGCTTCGCGATGGGGAGGTTCGCTATGCAGAAGCAACATCGTCGAAAAGCGCTAAACGATCCGCCTCTCGCCGAGGAAGCTCGTCGAACTCCAGCGTCGACTCTCCTTGAAGCTCGACTTCCATCTCCTTCAACTGCTGAAGGAACCCCGGATTGGGCAAAGCCTGGGGTCGGGCGCGTATGACTTGACCCAACGCTTCTTCGAGAGTCAGCCCGTTCCTTTTCATGAGATACCCAGTGACAATGGCCGGCGAACGGGAAACGCCAGCTTGACAATGGACAAGGATCCGGCCAGCGCCTTTCTTCGATTTGAGGGCGGCATGGATTATTTGCACAGCGGAGTCGAATATTGAATCGATACGAGCAGTTGGCGAGTCCTCGAGTTGCAGTTGGGCGATGAGGATGGCGGATTCGAGGTCTTCGTCGAGGGGTCTGGCCATGGTTGCCGGAGGGCGAGGACAGAGATTGTCCTAGGAAAGTGCAGGGTGGTGGGAAGGAAGAAGGATTCCCTTGTTCTGTTCTGAAAGTGATTAGTGTGAGGGTCGGTTTCTTTCACGCTTATCGATAGCCGAAGACTTGAGGGAACATCTTGGCCGCTCTATGCTCTCCGAGGCGGTCATACGAATAGTTCGTGGTGAGCAGACATGCTGTCGTTTCTCAGTTTGGACAGAATACCGGAGTCCTTGCCGGAAAAAGCTCATTCTGCCGAAGAATGATATGTCCAGCTCGACGTAGGCGCGTCCTCGTAGACATGTCGGACGATCGGGAGGTATCTGCAAAGCAAGGCGGGTACGCGGAGGTCTTATATGCCATCGCCTCGTGAATACGGGAGATTGTAGCCCTTGCGAGCGGGTCTCGGAATGAAGGACATGACGGCAGAAAGGAAGAAGGTTTGGCATCAGACAGTAGCTTCCATCGCGGTTTTGCCCTTCACGACCTCACTGCTCCCGATATACCTACCAGATGCAGGCAGAGCATATAAGAGGTTTCACAATGCAACATATGGAGTGATAGATTATGCAAAATACGGTACGAATAATACAAGTGAGTTATAGTCCGGGATCGGGACGATACATGTGTGGACGTGACGAGGACGCAGGACGATACACGAAATCAAGGGACAACATAGCAGACGTGAGCACGTCGAGCATAAGCTTTGGAAGGGTACAAAAGGACGTGGCGACTTCCTGCCCACCACCATGTCCAACGGACGCCTACATTCTATTGAACGAGCACCTCCTGCACACCATCAAATTGCAAGTGCGGCACATCTGCAGCATAGGATGAGCCCCCGAATCCAGACAAGTGGCAAACGATTCGTACACACCTTCAAGAAAACAGGCATATAATCCCCACACTCCTCACAATTCCCTGGACCCGTCCCCTTCCACGAATGGAATGTGCACCCATGATTAACCCTCAAATTGTCCGCCATCCTCTCAACCCTCTCCTGAAACCTCACCGGCTCAACCCTTGCCCTCGCTCTCGCCCCCACTCCCACTCTTAAGTCGTTCTGGACTCGCATCCTCGCAGTTACTAGTAACCGTTCTTCGTCCCACTGGGGGCAATCACAATTCTTCCAACGTACCCCGCAGACGAAGCAGAACTCTGCGCGGCAGCTGCACGTCATATGGTTACACCCGTGGTGCAAGTCGACTACGGTAAAGCACCCTGGGCAAGTTTGCCACCCCGACTCACGAGCGAGAGCCCGAACCTGGTCGACAGCCTCGTTCTCTTTGCACCTGTTGCCTGCATGCGACGGACTGCGACAAGTCGCACACGTCCGAGCGTAGCATTTGTGGCAGGCTATATCAGGCTGACCCACAGGCTGTGCCTCGCTCGAACCGAGGAAGGCTGAACACGTTGGCTGGGAGCAATAGACGCGGTTCTGAGCGGGTACCTCGTACTCAGTTTTCTTCGCGGCATACTGATCCAGCAAGTGTTTGCTCGAGGAAAGTTGCGTCGAGATGGTGGGCAAGGCGAATTGGTTCTTGCAGCACCGGAGCGGGTGCAGGGATTCGTCGCGCAGATAGACTTCGATGAGGCCCTTGAGACACCTGGTGCACCAGTAGTGGTCGCAGGAAGTTAAGACTGCCTCCTCGGGGCGAAGTTTGGTATCGCAACCTACACAGTCGACTCTAGAGGTGTTAGCATTGGGCAGAGAAACGGTAGCAGATATAAACGCGAACCTTTTGTAACGGTAGATACTGAGACCCGCCTTTGGGAGGCTCTCCGAAAGATCATCGAGACGCCAGATAGAATCGAATGGCCCCTCTTCCCCGAGCTTGGGTATGTAGCGTGGGCCCACTGGAACCAGCGACGAGGTTCGGGCGTCGTGCTAGCAGGCCAGCCTCAGTACTCCAGACACTGATTCAAAGGACCTTCAACTCACCTCCTCGACGCCTGCTCCAAACTAACCTCGCGGCTCTCCAGCTTCTTGAGCCTCAGTCAGGCGAGGGGCGCACCGTCCCCTAGTAAGAAGCTCAGCAACACGTCTGTCGGCACGCGCCTTGCCTTTGCGACCACGGGAGACTTCAAGGGCCGAGTCGAGGTTATCGTCCAGAGATGTAGTGGCCATCGTGCGCGGATGAAAACCGTGACTGTCTAGCGTTCTCCCCCTGCCCAGGCTGGTGGCGTAAGGCTGGAAAGAGGGTGAACGGGTAGGGGAGCCATCTCCGAAAATGAAGCCTTTATTATAAGGCGAAGGCGACTGCGGCGATGAACCAATCTCCTTGAGGCTTATCGATGCTGGATCGACGAGGAGAACACGAATTCTCGGGTTAATGTGAGCTTGGGTGGTGTTCCCGATTCCTTCAGGGAAGGATAAAGAACGAGTTGAAGCTTCGAGTGGATATGAGCGAGGTGCAGGCAGCGAAGAATCCGATTTCACGATATGAGCTTCGGGAAGACAACTTGAAGCTCTGCAATTCGAACTGAGAAGCAGGGTGACCGCAGTTGTCCGAGTCGTGTTGGACGGCTGGTTTCGTGTCAGGAACACAAGCTCGACCGTTCGGTCTGAGAAGCAGGAATCGAGCGTTTCAACTAAGCAGTCTGAGAGGAACTAGATCCTCAAATTTCGAGCCCTTCCGACCCCAAGGTGCCCTCGTATTTGCAGGTCGAAGGCTAGAAGAATAGAAAGCCCAGGGCTAGTCAATCCTAGATTTGAATTTGGTCAATCCTGCAATTGAACGCCGCAAATACCTAGAGTAGTGCGTACCTCGCAGTGCGCGAACCTACAAACCTCCCTCGTCGTCCTACCCAGCGCCAGCCAGCATCCTGCACATCTTCTGCGTTTCCTGTGCACAGCGATGATGACGGTTCGGTTACAAGCACTGCCGGGTGCAATTGATGTCGAAATAGGCGGGGAAACCCCTTTCGAGCAGACTCGGAGCCGCTCAGCGCCCGAGAGCTCACTGCTCTGCATTACCCAACAGCATCATCCCCAACTCTAACTTATTCTTCTTCTTTACCTCCTCCTTCTATCTCTCGCCACTCTCGAGTATCATCGACAGCCAGGAACCCGAGAACGACTCGGACTCATAGAAGACGACGCCGCAGTAGATTGCGAGGATGCCTGGACGAAGTGCCCTTTTGAAGGTGAGGGGAATGTGATTTGGTGGAGTAGGGGGACGTGGCGTTCTAATGAGTTCCGTTAGGTTATCATCTTGGGGGACAGTGGGTGAGAGAGACGGTATTGGTCAAGGATGGGTAGAGGCTCATCCTCGTCGTTCCCAGTGTAGGGAAGACATCATTAATGAACCAGTATGTGAACAAGAGGTTCAGTAACCAGTACAAAGCAACTATCGGGGCGGACTTGTGCGTATGCAAATTCCTATATCTCTGTACTGAATCCCTGACGAGATATCTGTAGCTTGACGAAGTCTGTGGATGTAGAAGACCAGCAGGTTACAATCCAGGTCCGCCTCCAACATACACCCTCTGCCTCCTCTCCCCTTCTAATCCAAGTGATCCCTTTTGGCCTGCATGTAGCTCTGGGACACCGCAGGACAAGAACGATTCCAGTCACTGGGAGTGGCGTTCTACCGAGGAGCAGACTGCTGTGTCCTCGTCTTCGACGTCAACTCGTCAAAGTCGTTCCAAGCCCTCGAGAGCTGGAGGGACGAATTCCTCATCCAAGCCTCTCCAAACGACCCAGACGAATTCCCTTTCGTCGTACTCGGGAACAAGGTCGACGTAGATGACTCTAAGCGACAGGTACGTACCTCCTCTCCCTCCTTTCTTGTGGCATTGGCACTGTTTCGGGACGTGCAGCCGTTGCCCGCCCTGAACGAGCCGTTTTAGCTTCAGATGCCTTTCCAAGACTGACTTTGATTCATCTTATAGGTGTCCCAGAAACGCGCAATGGCATGGTGCCAAGCTAAAGGCAATCTGCCTTACTTCGAGACGTCGGCGAAGGAGGCTATCAACGTCGAGCAGGCGTTCCAGAGTGTTGCGGTCAAGGCACTCCAGCAGGGGCATGATGATTCACTGTGCGTCCCCTCCCTTCCACCTCCTTTTAGCTTGTGGAGCGGAAGACACTAACTGATGAATATGGGTGTAGATTCGCGGACGCATCGTACGGCGTCGACCTTGAACCTCCCGAAGCTCAGTCTCAAGGATGTAACTGCTAAGCTGTCCGTTTCTAAATCGGGAGGACCCCAGCCTCCCCTGCCGTGCTCACCCTCCTTCACCTCTTTTCTTTCTTCTTATTTCTATACCCTTGCCTAGACAATCAACTCTCTAGGGACGGAACCATGCTCTGATGCGCTATTATGACTTTCATGATTCGGATTGCTTTCACTTGTATTTCTCCCTGTTGTATTACCATACCCATGTTACGAACTTCGCTATCTACTTGTCGTTGTAGTAGACAGTGTTCAGCTCAAGATCTAACGTTCACTACAAGTCTTTGTCTTAGAGGCTTTTTAGTTGGGACGTTTGGATGTTAACAGGGTTAGATTTACGATAACAAGCTAGAGTACAGGCGTTGAACATCCAGGTTTATATACTAGTCCGAGGCTATGCAAGGCAGTGTAAAGCTATGGCGACGAGAACACTGCAAAGCTGTTCCAAGCTATGCAAGGCTGTGTCCGAGGCGATACAAGGCTATACAAGGCTATGCAAGGCAATGTCTGTGGGAATACGAAGCGATACAGAATAGTCCGAGGCGTTACAATACAAACAGCGTTCGTTGGTACAAGGAAGTCGTTGCGAGAAATGATGAAGGTGTCCGTTGCAACTGTGAGAGAGACGACGAGGATTTGTAACATTACCCCCCCGATAAGGCTAGACGTCTCTTGTCTAGCGGAGGTTTAGACCTGCTGCTCTGCGTCTTTGTTCCATCCTCCGAGCTTTCCCCATCCTATGTTCTCCTGTTCCCATCCTACGTTTCCCTGCGTACTCCACCCATCAGCATCTGCGTCGTCGAACGGGAGATCTAACTTGCCGTCTTTGTATACTCCTACGATGACGGCCTTCTTCTTGTCGAAACGGGTTTTCTTGCCTGGGCATTGCCAAGGGTTGTGATGCGGGGCTTCCCTCTTGCACACGGCGCACTTCCATTTCTTGTGGTCACTCTTCCAGTGTCCTTGTTTGTCGCATAGTCCGCAGAAATGGTTCCTTCTTAACGCTCTTCTCCTCTTCCGTCAATCCCCTAAGCGACACCCTTCCATAGGTATAGTTGTTGAGGTCTTCATACCGCAGCGCTATCTTGGCTTCTCGGAGGGCTTTCTTGACGTTCTCGATATCTCCTTCGAAGCTGGCGATGAGTCTGGCCTTGATGCGTATGGCTACCTCTAACTCTCCTCTGAGAAACTCCAGTAGGTTGGCGGGGGCATCAGGGTACTCGTTGACCTTGGCCCTGATCCTGTTGACGGTTTCCACCCTCCCATCCGCCTCCGAGATTGCCTTCATCTCCTCTGCGTATCGATATCCCCAGAAATCGGCACTAGGAATCGAAAAGTCCGTTCCGTACTCTCCTGTGTGCTTGACGACGTCGTCGTATGTTCTGATATCGTTGATGTCGGCGACAGCTCGCTTGACTTCTTGGTATGTGAATGCTGTTCGGAGATCCGGGTGGTCTTTATTGTCACTTCCATCAGTCCAAAGACGAGTGGGGAGAACGGGAATGTCGGGGTGGTCGAAGTAGGTGGCATGGTGGACTTTCTTGACTTCAGTGGGAGTAGCAGACGAGGAAGTGAAGAAGGACTTGAAGGACATTTGCTTTGTGAGGCTGGAGTTGTATCGGCGGTTTGCTGATGAGGTTTTCAAGGCAAGTTGTTGGCCTTTTTATACCTTTCGAGGTACTCCTGTGCGTTACTAAGCTCTCGCTCCGGAAGCCACTGCTTCTCGTTATAGCCTAGCCATTTCACAAGGTACTGCATTCCTCCAGTGCGTATTGGGCGGTGATTGATGATTCCTTCAACTTCATATTCTTCTTCTCCTTCGATCTCGTCAGGAGGTGGCTCGGGGAATGATGGTCCGTGGGCGTCGGTTGTCTTGAAAGGGGAAAGAAGCGATATGTGAAACACGTTGTGTATCTTCCATCCTTCTGGAAGCTTGAGGCGGTATGCGCGTAGTCCTATCTCTTCTTCTATTTTGAATGGTCCTTGTCTTCTTGGAGCAAGTTTCTTTGATTTGTATGGAAGCTTGAGGTTCCTTGCTTCTAACCACACCTTGTCTCCTTTCTTGAATGGTTTCCATTCTTTAGCGGACCTTTCAATCATGCGGTTTCTCCCAAGCTCATGGGCTGCTAGGGCTTCGTTTCTTGATCGGTCTAAGTGTTTGAAGCGTTTCTCATTGGTGGGAAAGGACGACTTCTCAAAAACTTCTGGAAGTGCTCTTGGTTGTGTTCCCATGATGAGTTCAAATGGCGTCGAAGTTCGATCCGCATGGTTTCGTGAGTTGTGGACAAATTGCAGTAAAGGCAGTGCTTCACTCCATGTCGATGGGTTGGCTGAACAATAGATAGATAGATAGGCTTCTATCTCTTGGTTGACTCGTTCAGTGCTTCCATCTGTTTGAGGATGAAAGGCTGTGGATAGGCTTGGTTCTATTTTCAGTCGTTCTAGAAGGTCTCGGAACACCTTTGAGACGAATTGGGGCCCTCTATCTGAGATCACTTTGTCTGGGAGTCCAAAATTTGCAAAGACTCGTCGGAGGAAGATTTCTGCCGTTTGTTCTGCGGTGATCGTTTTGTTGCATGGTTCCAAAATCACTCCCTTCGTTAGNCCATGGTCTACCACGGCCATGATTGAGTCATAACCGTTTGAAGGTGGCAGGTCTGTGATGAAATCCATTGACAGTTGTGTGAACGGTCTGTCTGAGATTGGTCCTGGAATTGGTAAGAGCGTTGGTTTAATCGGGTGTCGGTTGATCTTGTACTGTTGGCATTCTGCACATCCTTGTACAAATTCCTTGATAAACTTGCGCATTCCAGGCCACCAGTAATGTTCTTGTACTGCATTGAAGGTTCCAATCTCTCCAGGGTGTCCGATAGTCGGCGCTTCATGATGGTTTCGGACTATCTGTCGTCGGAGTTCTGTGTCTTTCGGGACATATGCTTTTCCTTGTCTAAACAGCATGTGTTTTCCTTCTCGTGTTTCAAGGGTCCAGTCTTCTAGGTCTTTCTGGATTTCGTCCTTCGCATCTTCTAGTAGCAGTCGAATGGCGTCTTCTGCTTCTTCATCTTTTTGTTCCGCGTTTAGTATCTTTTTCTGCAATTCTGTGTCTATGAGGTCGACAAATAGTTCTTCTGGTAGCATTATGACGTCTTCTTGTTCCTCATCGTCTTGGCAGTAATCTGGTCTTCTTGATAAAGCATCCGACTGGATCATCTTGGATCCTGGTAAATGTTTTATCTCAAAGTCATACTTTGAAAGCGTCAAAAACCAGCGTGCTTGTCTTGGGCTTAGCTTTTGCGGGTTCTTCCAGTATAACAGATTTCGATGGTCAGAATATATTGTCGTCTTGAAAGGTGATCCCATGATGAAGTACCGCCATTCTTCCAGCGCTCTGATTATCGCGAGTAATTCTCGGTCGTATATCTCATAGTTCCGTTGCGCCTGATCGAATGTTTTTGACAAGAAGCACACTGGGTGTCTTGCTCCTTTGTCGTCAAGTTGCGTTAGTACGGCCCCTGAGGCGTATTTTGACGCATCTGCTTCGATTTGAAATGGCTTCGTTGAGTCAGGCATTCTTAGAACTGGATACGATGTGAACTTTTCTTTGAGCATGAGAAATGCTTGGTTGCATTCCTCTGTCCATGTGAATGGGGTGTCTTTCTTGAGAAGGTTGTGGAGCGGTCTTGCGAGGTCGGAGTAGTGGTGGATAAACCGGCGATAGAAGTTTCCAAATCCTAGGAACTTCCGAAGGTCGGTTAAATCTTTCGGTGGCGGCCATCCTCGTAATCCTTCTACCTTCTCAGGGTCCATTTCCAGTCTTCCATTTTGGATGATGTATCCTAGGAAGTCGATCTTGCTTACTTCGAATGCGCATTTCTTTGGGTTGATTGGAAGTCCGTTTTTCTCCATTTTGGCTAATACTCGCATTGTGTTTTCTCGCAGTTCTTCCATTGTCCGTCCTGGGATTAGAACATCATCCATGTATCCCTTTCTCCAAATAGGTATAGGATTCCCATCGGGTTCTGTGAGAATCCTATCCATGAACCTCTGAAACACTGGAGGTGAATTCTTCAATCCAAAGAACATGACCGTTGGTTCGAACAGTCCTTTATGCGTCATAAAGGCTGCTTTCCATTGGTCTCCTTCTTTAATTCGAAGATTGTTGTACCCCCATTTGAGGTCAATTTTTGAGAAATATTTGGCGTCTTTCAAATCTCTGAGCAGGTCGTCGACTTGAGGAAGTGGATAGGCGTCAGAAACGGTGTGTTCGTTGAGATAGCGATAGTCTTGGACTGGTCGGAGTTTCCCATCTTTCTTGTTCACGAAAAAGAAAGGCGATGCCATCGGAGAATTTGAGGGTCTGATTCTCTTAAGCCGCAGGTTTTCTTCTAAAAATGCTTCTACTGCGCGTTTCTCAGGCTCCGTCTTGGTGTATTCCTTGAAGACCTTCGGTTCGAAGCTTCCTTTTAGGTTTATTGGCATGTCGTCTGGGCGTTCTGGTGGGAAGTGTTCTCCAAATTCCTTGGTGAAGATATGGAGATACTTGTGATACGGTTCTGGCACTAGTTCTTCTATGGGCTTTTCAACTTTCTTCGCGTTATTTGCTATAGCAAGCGTCTGTGAAGCGGTCGTCTTGAGCCTGATCCAGAGCGGTTCTGGGCAATCGTTGGCGTCGAGTTGGCTTATCGAAACGAGTAGTTGACTGATATCCGTTGGGTCGGGTGGTTTGATCGGTCTTCCTGTTCGTAAGGAATTGAAATCATGTTTTCTCCACTCGAGGGTTCCAAGTTTCCAATCAATGAGTGGATTCATTTGTCTGATCCACGGCATCCCTAGGATAACATTCTGCTTTCCCAGGCCGGTGATGAAAAACTTCTGATTGGAAGTTCTTCCATGCACAGTAATCGGCAATTGGACATATTCTCGAATAACTCCGTTTTTGTTTGGGGTTCCGTCGACGTTATTGGCTGTAAGGACTCTTGTGAGAGTTTTAACCGGGAGACGATGCTTCCTTGCAAAGTCTTGATCGATAAACCTCCCCCCTGCTGCGCAGTCAACAAGGCCTCGTGTTTCAATATTGCGAAATGAGTCTGTCAGGGTCATGGGCACTTTCATGCTTCTGTTATCGGTTTCAGCGATTAGGACGGAGCAGACATCAAGTACAGGAGAGACGTCCGCTGATGCGTTCTCCTTTACTGAAAATCCTGTTCTTCCGACAATTTGGCACACGTCTTGAAGATTTCGTCTTCTTCCTGTCCCGTATATTGTGCAAGAAGCGACCTTATGGAGCGAGCGGCTTCTTTTACGGAAAGTTTAGAAGACTGCGAAGTGTTGAAATTGGCGATAGGGGCGGCGTTTCCATCTCGTTGTCTTGATCTACACTCTCTTGCGAAATGTCCGGGCTTTTTGCAATAGAAACATGCTCGTTTCTGTAGTAGCTCCTTCCTTTCTTCTGTAGTAAGAGCATCCACATCCATAGCATTTGGATCCCTTGTTGGCTTCTTCGTTGGAACCATGTGAAGAAATCGCCCATTCGTTTGTCTTCCTAGTCCTCTTTTCATGGCTTGATTTCTTCGCCATACATTGTCGTGCTTGATTACCGTCTTTACCCATTCCTCAAACGTTTCCGGTTCATCGATTCTGTCTTCGACTTTGTTGACCAGAGCGGGTTTTAGGACATTCTTTAAGTAATCTATTGCGACGCGGTGATTTTCTGTTAGTGATAATCCCGCGAGGGAAGCGTGCTGCGGTCTCGGGGAGTCATGGTACGTCTTCTTCCCACCGTTGGCACGATTGGCCCTTTTGCTGATGTTCTTGCAGAGGTCATACTCGCGTGGAAGGTTCGAGCATAACCTCCGCAGTGCTCGTCGGTTTATCACCAAGACGACCTCCCGGCGTACCCCGTAACTGTATGTGTCATCCCCAGCCGGCCTCATGTAGGTTCAGACGCGAAGGTATCGGCGGGAGTTCGACCCGAGGAGTCTAGCATGGTGGAATGGAGCGGATCTTTGTTTCAATCGATTTCTTTTTGGCAGAGAAACTGCGGAAGGAGGAAGCGAAAGACTGTACGCGGTTCCCAGTGACCCGCTTCGTTGCCTTCCTCGTTCGCGTTTTCGTTTTCTCGCCTTCTCTTTCTTCTGTGAGAATGCGCTACGACTTCTTCGCATTCTCTTTGTCCCGAGCACCCCTTTCGTGTCTGCTCCTTTGTCGACGTCCGTCTCTCTTGTCGACTATACATACCTTCCTTTCTTGCGCTGTTCTAAATTTAGTCGTACGTTGTGCACATTGCACTGTTCCTTCTCATCATGGACTTTCTTCACATTTCTCGTCCTCTTTTCCTGTGTGCTAGCCCTTGCGTCTATTCATGTTTCAATTCCTTTTCCTCCTTTCGTGCGATTTCGTATACCTTAGACTTTGTGCCTCTCTTTGAGAGCCAGCCGGCTTCTTCATTCACCTTTCGAACCACACACGATACCATGCTCGACCTCAGGCCCGCTGGCGTCAAATTGCGAGGATCGCATTCACGAGCCACAGTGCAGCATCATAACGGGGACGGCGATCGGATACCCAAGGTCTCGCGGACATTAGTCCGAGGGAAGGCGATGGCACCAAGGGAAGGCTCGGTAGGCTGAAGAGGATGGTGCAACAGAGCGAAGAGATCAGGGTGCAGATGGGACGGTCTGAGGCTATTGCGTAGGGAGGTCTGGGACTCGTAACCTCCGTCGGAGTGCTATACTCGTCCGGAGACTTGTGGGACAATGGGTGGTGCGCGACGGGGAGGAGCGAGCCTCTGCCGGGATCTTTAATACCAGCACCAGGAATGCTTTGGCTTCCTTCAGTGGAGATACGACCTCTCAACCGGACACCAGGGGACCTTTCCCGCGTTCGCTCGAACCCGTTCATGCCTTTGCTCTCATAGAAACAGTCCGACGAGTCTCCAATGGCCGAATGCACAACAGGGAATGTGCATCGATTCGGTCCATGTACGCTAGAAACGAGGGGCGGGGGAATGGAGGCTCAGGGGGGCTGCAGATGGGCGGAGGACCCCGGCGTATGGGGCGAGACGAGAGGGGTGCTGATTGGCTGACGGCGGTGTT
>JANDKE010000583.1:0-20491 GCA_027627275.1 Coprinellus aureogranulatus | reverse complement strand
CNNATNTACAGGTCAGAAGAAGTCTATCAACGCCGTAACCCATTAGTCCGTATCCTACTTACCTGAAGCGGNAAGACAGTATTAACAGCCCACCCGACAGCAGCGATCTCGCACCAAAATAGCAATTCTGCCCGCGAACCTCAAGGGCCCGATTGCCATGTGCCTATCATATCCGACGGGAAAGCAACNCATCNCTCCCCAAGAGGGGAAAAGCTCGTAAGCAAGGNAGTAAAACGCCTGAAGCTGTGCGGCGCCTATTAGCCAAATCCGACGCGCAAACGAGTACCGTGTCAATGCAAGCATGACGAATTCACGGTGACAGGAAGGTGACGACGATTAGAATAGAGNCGTGAAGGAATCCAGAAGAGGAAGACGCACTCGATTCGGCAAGGCTANCCTCCCATGACTGCCAGGGGACACCTTCGGTCACATTACCCCACACCGCTAAAAACACGCCCCCTGCACAGAAGCGAACTGCTAATCACCACCATCACAAATATGCCTGTATGTAACAAGCTCCAGAATCCCGACCAGCAAGTGTTGCATGAAGCTCGAGTACGTTCCCGCATTCATCGCCGCCAGAGGAAAACCAACTTGCCCAAAGCAGTAAACCGCATGTTCGGGTAGGTGACGCCCATTTCTCAAGAATGGACATGCTGTTGTGAGAGGGGAAAAAGCAAATCGAAGATGTGATATGTGCGAGGCGACCAGGGTATTGTGATGTAGAAGTAATCAGACCACAGTTACCGCGAGGGTGGGTGTCGATAAGGATCATAATCAGCTGTGCGGCGCCCATGAATAAAGATTCGTACGGGAACATGGCTAGAAACGCACCTTCTACTTGGGAACGCCCCGTCACACTGGCCCACCGCAAGAATAGACCGCTGAACGTTATCGGGAGAAGGAGAGCCAGAGGTTCTCTGTAGAGATGAAGGCTCGAGAAGAGGNCCCCCATTGTTCTCGATGATACTCTACTCGGTTTGTAACCTCAGCAGTCAGGAGATCAATCAGCCTGAATCACTTTGCGAAGGAAGGGTGGAGCGATAAGCAGTCAAAGCGAATTCCACTCANCATCGTGAGACTCAACCCCAAAACCTGGCCATGGTGCACACTTCGCAGCGGGCATGTCACCTCCTCCGCCGGAGCACAGGGAAGCGGCATTGTTCTGGCACAAACAGAGTTTGTTGATATGCGGGAGAGGGTCGCGGTAGCATACAAACGCCTCGCCTGCAACGTTGCCCTGTCCCATGGTCCGGGGCTGCACGCCCCCAACTGCTGGGCTTCAAAAGCTCGGGAATGACATAGCGTNGGCCGACCGAGACTTGATCCATGNACCACCAAAGGAGACGTGAATNCCCCAAGGGAAANGTCANCTNNACCAGCCAAGGAAATCTGGGGCAGGAACGCATCCAGCCTCTGCAACGGGGTCCCAAGACNCCGGTACATGAAANGCTTTCGCGGGAGGCGCATCCTGTCCACGAGCCTCGGCAACGAGGTCCATGTCCTGGATCATGAGGTAAGAATGCGGGGTAATAGTGAAGGGAGGTGCAAATCGTCGGGTCGCAAGTGCCTGATGGANTATGCCAAACAATACTCTGGTCACTGGCAATTTAATTGACACTNTNGCCATGAGGCGAGNTGAAGGTAGACCCGAGCAGNGAAGACGTACNTACCATGACGATGGATACGGGGTGCNATTCGCCAATGACGAACANAGTGAGCTNGAGCGAGCNGCCTGACNAGCGNTGATAACGACCATGCTTCTTGGAATNGCAATTCGGGCCTGNAGGGTGCTTGGNAGGTCGACCGGNNTCNCATTGATNCGCCGGGTGGGTCACCTGCCAGTGGGCGAATCCCNAAAGAAANNANATAAACACGAGAGCCTTCTCTTCTCCGAAGACGAAGGACGGNCAATTCCCGAACGCCGGTTACGTTATTCGCCAGAATCAAAGCAAANNGCNGTTTCATTGCGGGAANTCTAGGATACTATTGNCCAAACCGAGTGAGNACNTCNCTAAACGCAAATCCGCCGNTNANNANNNAAAACTCACCAGCAAAAATGAAGGGTACCAAGAAAAGCANATAGACAAATGGATGCGAATCCTCTACAACTCATATCCGGCTTCCGCGATGTTCGCAGCAGAGGTTTTAGCGTCCAAGAACAGCTCGTTCATCTCTCCGATGTCTTCGACCTCGATTTGGGTTCTCCCCGCAATCCCAGCCAGAATGGATGCCGGCGTCAAGAGCTGCAGCGCGTACCTATTCAGGAAACGTCANACACTNATCCCCATAGAGTTTCGGCCGCTTGGTACTCGGACGCACCGTAATGACGANTTTTCGCCTTCTGAGGCGAGTTTTTCAAGAACNCCAGNACCCAACTTNANNCCTTCTACGTTNGCNCGCAATTGNANAACTTTGGCGATTTGCTCGGTGGTGTAACTCTCGGTTTTGACGATCATNCAGCTGGGCCATGCCTTGAGTCTTCGGGGCTTCTCTCTCGAATTAGACTGCACTCACCGGTCTAACAAATCCACCGGGATACCATGCGCTGAGACGATATCGGTCGTCCCTCGGATAAGAGAGTTCCCTCNATTNGTCGCNAAGATGACGGTGGGCGCCATTTGCGACTCCAGCAGCGCATTCAGGTACGTGAAACACTCGATGTCAAGCATGTGCACCTGGAAGGGGCTTAGACCNCCGCAAGAACGGATGGGTTTTACTGCGCACCTCNTCAATAAAGACGACTCCNGGAACGACCTCGGCGACTCCCTGGTCCACATAGTTCTTGACGACCTTGTTGACCTCTTTCCTCAGCTTCTCGGTAACTTCAGTGCGGCCGCTCTTGACGAGGCTTCCCATCACGCTCATGATGTCCTGACCNCCTTGAGGCCGTGCATTCGCCGCGTCCAAATCGCCAAGCGTCACATCCTGAACTAGTTCCTTCTTCTTGTGGACATCCCCCTTGGGAAGAGGGACATATGTCTCCGACTCGAGGTCATANGACGATGCGTAGGCATCTGACCGACCCACTCNCTGCATCGAGGTCAGATGAGGGTCATTGTTAGGTAAAGNNAGGGCACGCACCTTGACNGCTCCAGTGTTCGCCTCGATGTATATCACGTCCCCCACTACGATCTTCTCCTTGAGGATGGCCTCGTAGATTGTGGGGTCCAGNCGAAGCTGCTTCGTGCCCTTGACTGTNTTGAGACCGACCACCACATGCGATACCGTCTTGCCGTACCCGCTGAGAGGGTTCTCAGACTCCGTTGGTGTCAGCTCAGTCACTTCTCCTTCATAGACCTCCTTGGTTTCCTTGATTCGAAGACCTANTNANTNAGTTTAGTNGCGAGTANGNNGCAANTGGAANCAAAACGCACCAATTGCTCTCCGGAAAGCCTCTGCGAGCACCTCCGTCTTCTTCACCTCNGTACTATACACCTCAGATCCNACCATNGGNCAGAAAGGCACCTTTGTGCCCAGTTCATGAGAGACNGCGAGNGCCANNGCNGTTTTGCCAGTNCCAGGAGCACCGACGAGCAACAATGCCCTCCCCGAGAACTTTCGCGATTNGATTANATCGACGATGACCCCGCAAGCCTATACCCTTGGTCAGCTCATAGTATCNCAAAAGGCGCTCGCNACGTACCTCCCGAGCATGGTTCTGCCCAACGAATCCNGCNGTGTCGACGGATGCAAANCCTTCTGGGGTCAACCCGAGACCCTTGATGTGAGAGTGAGGCGCTATGCGCGATGACCGAGCTGCTGAAGATGCGCTTGGAGGGAGGGGTGCATTGTGTGCTGGCGTTGAACTGGATCCTGAGGTGCTCGCCATCGTCGTCGTAGACGGTGAGCTAGATGCAGACGCGTCGCGTCCAGTTTTCCCGCGATTTTATTATGTAATTTTCTCTTGGTTTTCGCCGTTGTTGGCAAAACGAAGGCTTTCCTTCAAACCGCCACCACCTTGGCTAGTCAAGGTAAGTAAACCCTGGTTTTGTCGGTCTACAACCCCGTTAATCTTCAACCAGGCGCGTCAATTATAGGCCATTGCTGTCCCGGGTCACAAAAGCAGGTCAGTGTAGTTCTTTGTGAACTTATACCTCTTCTGATTGCTTTTATAGGCGAGCTGAATGAACGCTGTACACAGCGTACTCGAGAATGCCGAGTTGACCTTGTTGATCTTCTCATTCCTCAAGGAGGGGCCTGCGAAATGGAAGGCAGGTACTGCTCGCCTGGCGACAGTGAACCGAGCCTTTTCCCATGCGGCAATTTCTGTAATCTGGGAAGAAATGGATTCCTTCAATCCATTTTGTTACCTTCTGGTACCCAGTCATGACGCTTCCCTGGTATGTTTGATTCAGCTTCCTTGGGCTGTATTTCGTGTATTGACTGGTTTGGACACTGTTAGGCGCACTCGAGGCCCATATCTGACAGCCAATTGGATCGTTTCAACTTATATGCCGGCAAAACGAGAACACTTATCTTGAATGACCCTCCCTTCCTCCTGGAGAATCCTTGCTGGGCTTACTATCTCGGCGCATGTAAAATGCACCCTGGGGGCTTTTTCCCAGCTCTCATCAATCTCCTCCTGAATTCGGCGGACGCTCTGTCGCTGTTCATCGCTTTCTCAGTAAGCTCTCATGTCCGCGGGTTGAGCATCTGCCTGGATCCAGCCTTGACAACCGAGGTGACGGAGCGCTCTATACTGGAACTTGCCGCAAGGCATTGGGCGGCCAGAATAAAAACCCTCCGCATCATCCAACTGTACCAACCGTTCCGGCCAGTCTTCCTTGAGCAAATGTCACGGCTCATTGAGACTACCGTGCAGTCCCTCGTCGTTTCCGTCTCCAGTGGAGATGGTGACTCCCTCATTCCGACCATGTGGGCGCCAGCTGATGTCCATATTGAAGAAAGTCTGTGGCAGATATGCCCTTATCCACCACTTCGTTATGAGTCCATCTATCGGTTATGGCAGTTGCACTTGCAGGCGCCTCCCCTGCCCCTCAAACATCGAGCGCTCATCATGCGGGGTGCGGCCGAGTTACACGATATGGTTATATCTCATCTCCCCAGACTTCCGGCTTCCAAGTCTTTCTCCGGATTCAATTTGTGCGTCGACCCGAAGCCCGGTCTTCCGACTGCCCTGAACGCTCTCACCTCTGAAACGCTCGCCATGCTTCTTCGCTCCAACCCATCCGCATCCAAACTTACCGTTCACGGTGACCACTTCCAGGGCCGGCAGGACTTTCCGCCAGAAGCTCTACCTCGTATTCGACTTGACGCTCGGTTCCATGCCGTGGACATCCTCCTCAACCAGCTCACCGCGTCACGGAGTCTCAGCATCCTCAAGATATACCATGTACACTTCCCCGCTGGCGACGTAATTTTAAAGATGCTCAAGGCGGTCGAAGCGCTTCCCCAGCTCCGGATATTCTGGTTCGTCCCGCTCCCTCTTTCGGACGCCCCGCAAGATGCGTTGGTATACCCCACTCTGGCCTTTTTAGAAATTTTCACCCATCGTTGCCCTAATTTATTTGAAGTCGGACTCTCCTTGGACTTGTTCCATCTTGGATTACCTCCTCGGAGGGAGGGTTTCAGCAATTCCCAGATATTCGGGTTATGTCTCCATCCTTCTCCTGGGGGTTTGCCAGCGTATACGATGGCGCAAAACATGCTCGTGGCAAAGTACTTATATGATGTTTGCCCACGGCTTACTACCCTCTCTTCCTCATGGCACCCTGGCGATCCGAGGAAGCATTTTTGGGACGATATCTTCGTCATCATAGCCAGTTTTCGTACTGTGTGTGACGAGGGTCGCCGAAGTCTGGTGATCACAGGCCAACAGGACGGTTCAGTGGTACCTACGCAGTAGTAGTTACTATAGCTGTGTATGCCTATAATACATCACAATTACCTGCACTCCTCAGGCCTTGGGCCTCAGCACCATGGTAAGATAACGCGCTTGATAAGGCAGATGCGTCATGGTCGCATCCAATTATTCGAGGCGATTTTCTTAGTATGTAATTACGTAATATTTATCCAGTGGGCGGGACGAATTCCAGGCTTTCCTTCAGACCGCCACCATCCCAGGTTCCAAAGGTTAGCTTCTGGTCGTATCCTGCTTTACGTCTCCTCTAACATTCTCCCCAGCTCTGCTTTATGGATGCCACGCATAGGGTTCTCGAAACCGCTGAATTAATCTCCTCAATTTTCGGGTTTCTCAAAGGGGAGGGGAAATGGAAGGGACCTGTTGCTGGTCTGGCGACCGTAAATCGAGCCTTCTTTCATGCCGGTACTGCTGTCATCTGGGAGGAGATGGACTCCTTCGAGCCGTTCTGCTCGCTCTTGCTCCCTGGTCGACAGCCCCACCCTGTCGACGCTGGTCTGGTATGCCGATTTTACCCGTTCAACAAGCTCAGTAATTCACTCCTTTGACTGAGATTAGGATGACCCGGACATTCCTTCGGACGAAGGCTTAGACCGCTTCGACTTGTACGCAAGCAAAACGAAAACGCTCATTCTCAATGAAGCGTCGTCCCTTCTTAGCGATCCCGGTTGGGCTTGCTACCTCAGCGTATGCAAAGACCGACCCACTGGGATATTCCCCGCACTCAATAACCTTTACCTGAACTCAGCGGATGCTCTTTCTCTTTTCGTCGCCTTCTCGGTCGCTCCTGGTCTTCTCCTTTTGAGCATATACCTTGATGCAGCTTCGGTAACGCCAAACGTCGAGCGTGTACTGCTTCAACTCGCGATACAGCTTGCGAGGCAGAATCGGTCGCTCAAAGCCTTGCAATTAATCAACCCGGCTCGACCCGCCTTTCTCTACAGGATATCAAGTCTCTTGAGCTCAATCGTTCGACTCAACTTCGCCATCTGCAGTGGCGAGAGTACCGCGATAACCCCGAATCTATGGATCCCAACGGTTGTGGAGGTTGATCAAATCAACGTTGCACCATGGGTGGAGGGTCTCTACACTCAAATCCGGGACGTAGTCATGGAGCGCGTGCGTTACCAGCCTCCTGTTCTGCGAACCTCTATTCGAAAACTCGTCATTCGGGGAGGCGTCGAATTTCAAGAAATGATCGCAAACCATCCGTGCAAACCTACACCGTCCCGACAATTTCACCATGTGAATCTAGAGGTCCACAATGGTGGCCGGAAGCCTTTTACTTTAGAAGCGATTTCCCAGTATTTACGTGCTAATCCCTGCCTTCTCACGCTTAGCATTCGAGGCTTTGAGTTCAACGGCAGGACTGACTTTCCACGGGATGCACTGGGGCCCATCCGGGCGGATAATCGGTTCAACGACACAGAGACGCTTCTCAACCATCTGCAAGAAACGACAGACCTCCAAATACTCGTTTTGTCTCGAATACACTTCCCTTCTGGGGACATAGTCCCGAGGATACTTGACACTATTCAAAAGCTTCCACGGCTGCATACCATCTACCTTGCCCCTCTTCCACTTTCCGATGCCGAACAAGACGCTTTGGTATACCCCACTTTGGCCTCTCTATGCGATCTGTCCCGCAATTTCCGCAATCTGCAGATCGTTCGCCTGAAGGTGGACCTGCATGACCTCGATTTACCCGTTCACGTCAGAAGCCAGTCAAGCGACTCAAGGATCTCCATTCTCCAACTGTTTCCTTCTCCTCGCGGTCTGCCCCCTTACACCATGGTAGAGACTGTGCGCGTAGCGAAGTATCTCTACGATATTTGTCAACGCCTCACCAGTCTCTCGGATGGATGGAAGGAGGACAGCCCGGTGAAGAAATTTTGGGACGATATCTTCGTAATAGTGTCCAGTTTTCGTACTGTACGGGACGAGGAACGCCGGAGTACTCCAAGATAAGGCAGTCGAACCTTCCTAGTTACTATATGTAATGCAGGCCGATATTTCTTGAACGAAAAGTTATGTATGTCTGCGATTCTTACCCATGACGACTGGTACTAAGTAACGTCATAATTGCCCTCGGAGTCATCGACGAGCTCGGACGCAGACGCGTCGCGTCGCGATTTAATCTGACCCCTCTTATCTTAAAATTATGTCGCCATTTCGTTTGGTCGTGTTTACCCTCTCCTCTCGCTTTGACCGTCTTTCCTTCGCTATTGTTTTCAGATTGCTCTATGACTGTCACATAAGTACCTTTGCCTGAGGCTTAAGCTTCCTCCCCGCCTCCACCTGCTCTATACTCCCGAAGCGGAGCGGAGGGCACCTTGTCTGATACAATTCGTATACCTCCGAGTCCCTTGCATCCTGCACTAAACTGTATATTGTGCACACCCCAATCTCACAGGATTTTTCGAATCTCCATGTTTTCCAAAGGGAGCGTGTTCGCGACCTACCGCGATCTTCGTCGCTCGTCTTCGCGTTCCTCCTCCAGTTTCAGATGATAGGGGCGAGATACCAAACCTGGTCAGTAAACCGGATCAATGATCAAATTCACAAGCCCCTATGTATGTACCTCTTGAGCTCGAACTATCATGTCTCTCAAGGCGCTCACCACTTTATTTAGGCGAGAAAGTCTTTGGAGATGCGGACCAAGTCTCCCTCAATCGCATGAGGGCCATACGACCTTCGAGCTGCCATCTCATATCCACCCACAGTCACTTTATTGCCGTCGAAGGATTCGCC
The DNA here is from genome assembly GCA_027627275.1 of Coprinellus aureogranulatus. Lineage (NCBI taxonomy): Eukaryota > Fungi > Basidiomycota > Agaricomycetes > Agaricales > Psathyrellaceae > Coprinellus > Coprinellus aureogranulatus. The sequence goes on along the minus strand of JANDKE010000583.1, from coordinate 11,856 downwards.
GCAGTTCCCAGCTCTCACTGCGCGTGCTACGCATGATTCACAGTAGACGTGACGCACGAGATCCAACCAACTTCCCATCCTCATGACCGCTGACGGCAGCGGATGCTTTGGGCAATCAGAAGTGCGTATATAAGTCGACGACATCGTAGGGAGCTGCGGAGCGCTCAGCTCGAATCCCAACACCACGATGCGCTTCTTGCGTTTGGATTTCCTGTCGTTATCGCTTTACTCGGCGGCGGCCTGGGGTGTACAAAGCGCCGGCGCTCACGACGCGAGCCAGCGTGTACTGGGCTATGAACCTGGTAAGTCTCGTGTCGATCGTGGGTATACCGCATTGTGAATGAAAGTTATTGTAGGCCGAGTGTACGATGCAGGCCTTTTCACACCACTGGAGGACTTGAATGTACTCTCAGAAACGCAGTTCACAGCTCTGAAGCACCCTCTCTTCCCTGATCACGGCGTCCGTATCAAGAAAACCAAGTTTTGCGATGGAACAGTCGAGTACGCTCTGCAACGCATCTTAGTGTCCAGACCGCGACTCAGCACCGTTGTACAGCTCCTTCACAGGGTATATCGACGTTGGAGCGCGCCATCTATTCTTCTATTTCTTTGAGAGCAGGGGCGATCCCGCCAAGGACGACGTGATTATGTGGACGAACGGTGGCCCTGGGGGTTCGTCCGCCCTCGGTCTTTTCATGGAGCAAGGTAGTGTTTCCTCCGCCCCCTCAAGCGCCCTTCGATTCTGACTTGTCCGTAGGCCCTTGCAGGGTCGTTGACTCCAACACGACTAAATTCCATCCCGAGTCCTGGAACTCGAACGCGAACATGTTCTTCATTGACCAACCCGTCGGAGTCGGCTGGTCATACGCAGACTATGGCGAGCATGTGGTACGGGCGGCCCCTTTCATCTTTGCGAAATACACGGCATGAGCTGCTTCTCAGGGTACGACTGAAGAGGCGGCGAAAGACATCGCAGCCTTCATCGCGATCTTCTTCGAGCACTTCCACAAATTCAAGGGCAGGGCTTTCCACATGTCCGGGGAGTCCTACGGCGGAAGGTATATCCCGGTTTATGCCGCGGCAGTCTACGAGCAGAACAAGTACCTCGTGGAGAACGATTTTGACCCCGATTAACCTAAACTCCATTCATGATAGGTGCGTCTGTTCATTCGCCACACCTCACGTTAACTGACGTACGCAGGCAACGGTTGGACTGATTTCTACGCATTATTGCAGACGAGCTACTACATGATTTGCAGCCCTGCGTCCTTGCCTCCGGTTCTAGACATCCAAACCTGTGTTCGTATGAGACAAGTTGTACGTTATCAGCGCCATTCCCCTCATTGCACCCTTCCTGAAGAATAATGCAGCTTCCTCGTTGCGAGAAATGNGTCAAGGAAGCCTGCCTCGACTCGTTCGATGAATTCAGCTGCAAAGCGGCCAATTACTTTTGCTATGAAGAAATTGAAGGCCCTTTNGCGGCGTCAGGTAAGCATATCCTTTCGTTCGCCGTGGCGATTCACCGAGTTTTTCGTCACACACCCAGGTCTGAATCCCTACGATCTCTCCAAGAAGTGCGAAGGAAAGCTTGAAGAAACCGTCTGCTACCCTATCACCAAGTGCGTGCGCCTCGTTGGTTGTTATCCCAGCCTTCTCTAACCGCGGTCGTGATNCAGGGCTATCACACAGTATCTATCACGTTCCGAAATTCGTAAACAGATAGGCGCCGAGCACGATATGAAGTCCAACTTTTCAGCCATATCCTGGAAAGTCAATGCNGATTTCACAGCTAATTTGGACCAGTATCGTCAGACGAACCATTACGTTTCCAACCTCCTTGATAGGAATGTCCGCGTCCTCATCTACGTTGGTACATACGACTTCGCTTGCCACCACCTCGGCAACGAGAAGTGGACGACTAACCTTGAGTGGAGCGGAGGAGACGGGTTCAGGAGCCAGCCATTGAAGGATTGGTTCGTGCATGGAAAGAAGGCCGGTAAGGTTAGGTCCTACGGGGCCTTGTCGTATGTCACTATTGATGGTGCTGGTCATATGGTATGTGATATTTCACTGTCCAGAGCAAATGGAGGTCTGAATTGTTGTAGGTCCCGTATGACAAGCCTGTCGAATCTCTGGAACTCGTCAACCGCTGGATGGCTGGGGGAATCATCTAAGGCCGCCCAGAACGGTTGACGCAGGGCGCGTTCCACATGTCCTTACTCTGTTTTACTGCCTTTGAATGCTACTATCTCGTCTGAAGACATATGCAGAGCAACTCGAAGTAGCCTTGGTCTCCCTCCCGAGATGCCCCCGGCGTACGAAGTAGGATGCCTGCAGTCCGATGACGGAGTAATAGTGTTCTCCATTCAAAAGTTTACTTCTTTCCTTTCTAAATCTCTCATTACCCCGCCACCTCTCCTCATACGCATCGGATCCGAGATCTCACAGTGCACCAGGTTCATGGGTCGAATAAGCTAGCTTTGGGTCGTGAAGAGAGGTAACCGCTTCGAGCACGATATCTCTCGGATCTCCCCAAGTTCCATCTGCTGGTCAGAGATAGGGGAACCCGGAATCAGGCTTGTCTTATCCAATGGTCTGGTGCATGGCTCTGCGCTGTCCTTGTGAGGTATTTCTCTATCTGGACAACATGGGGAATTGTCAAACACGTCAATTGCATCATGATCATGGCAGAACGAGCTTGGGCGCTTGAGATGCTGCGCGCCTCCATTTTGATGACTATGCTTTTTCGAGTTGATTGAATTGCGGCTTCTCCACTTGTCCCTTGTGGCCCAGCGCACAGCGCTATCCTTGATATGGTAGTGATAAAGGTAAAACACTCAACCTTAGGCATATACCAACTATGGCGAGAGTGCCTGGATTAGATTGGTATTGGAAGCGATGCGTCGTTTCCAAACCCTACATCAAGTCGCGAGGTACAAGGAGAAATAGACTCCCTAACGGATTCAGAAGCTGTGGTGGACAAGACAGGATAACAGGAAACAAAGAACAGAAGCGCTATGAGCGGACTACACAACAAGGAAAGCCGAATCGCAAAAGTATCGCTCATTGAATGCTCTTCACAGAAATGTGAATTAGCAAAGGCAAAGAACCTCTTCACTCCCGCTGCCAAGTACCCCTTAGGCTTCCCGCAAAACGATCGCGCCCAGTGACCCCTTCCCCACAACTATCATCACAGAAGTACGTTATTCCCTCTCCGAACGCATCCTTCCCTTTCCTAGAGCGCCCATGCACCAGAATAATGTGATGGGACTTTGTCTTCCTCACTGTCCACTCCAGATGTGATAAACGTCCTTGGAAGCTCGTACCCATTCGACTTACTACCCGCGTCGTTCTCCCGTGCCCGATGTCGCGCTAGACGACGAAGCATATCGCGACCAGCTCTCGACCGGGAGCTCCCATTTGTCACATCGATATCCTCATCCATCTGATATGCCTTAACCGTGGAATTCGACCCGGAGCTCTCCAGCCCTCGAGACGCAGCCACAGATTCATACTCCTCGTCGTAATGATCGGCATCACTCTTCGCCCTGGCCCTGACTCTAGGCTTGGGGAAAGGGACATCCGCCGGAATGAATGTGGGGTATCGCAGGTCTGAAACCGTAAGTGAAACGCGAAGGCTCCCTCGTGTGTCCCTAGACGAAAATGGGCGACGTTGCACGCCCGGATCCATCGAGTGCCCCATTTGAACCATGATGGATGACTGGAGGTTGAGGGCTGAACTTGGGAAACTTGAACCTGCCGTGAAGATGGGTGAGGCGGAGAGCGTCGCCAAGGAATCCAAGGAAGAGTGAAAATACTCGGGTAGCCTTGCGTAATTTGGATCTTGGTACTGGGACACGATAGTTTGGCCCACATTGGATTGACGGCCCATAGGGTATGAACCGCGGGACAAGTCGAAGTAGGGATGGGTAGCGGTTTGGGTTACTTGAGGAGATCTACGATGGTTGGTGTTGAAGAGTGTCAAGGAGTGCGATTGTGGTAGGACTTCGGACGCGCTATGAGCATGGGCTAGTTCCATTTTACGGGTAGAGGGTCAGCACAATGCATCAGCGTCGAGGCAGTCTCTAAACCACTCACCCTTGACCCTGCGACCATGTTGTGTTGAGTTATGCGGCCAAGCCAACCAATTCACATCTAGATCATTCTCTCCTTCATCATCTCCGTCCAGTAAGGGAGGGTAGCGCCTCCTCGAGGAATCCAACGAAGGTAACGACTGGAAGGAATCACTGATACGTCCCCTCTCCTGCGGTGGGCGCCCAACTACACTGCCGTCGTCCACTTCTGCAGTGCTCCTTTCAGAATACGGCGGGGGACCAAAGTCCAAGGCGGTTGAGTCCCGCATGCCAGGCCTCCTCATCAGAACGATGGGCTTGACCAATGAACCGCGCTTTGCGTGGACGAATGTAGCCCCGCCAGAAAGGATGAGAGAGTCGTCACTGCCAACCGTGCTCCCCTCCGACGAAGCGCTGGCATCCGAGCCGGCCTTAAGACTGTTGACTCCTCCGAAGGTCTCCAACGTCTTATCAGGATCCTCAGCCAGCTCCTGAAAGGCCTCGCCGGTGTCTGAGTCAATGTAGAAGGAGGAAGACGGTGAACCGGGGACTTGGGCAGCGTTAACTGGGCTGTGTGGCAGTTGGCCGTCGCTCTCATCTCCACCTTCCTCACCCGTCACGTACGTGGAGGCAGAGACGGAGGTAGACGGGAACGTAGGGAAGACGAAGAGAGATGCGGAGATGGCCGACTCAACACTCGTTGGTCTGGGGAAAGGCGGCAGGGAGTTCGAGGATGCCTTGCCCGTAGCTTGGCTTTGAGGACATTCCGCGATCGTTCCAGTCCGCGGGTGGGGTGGAATCCACTGTGTGGGAGGCAGGTGACTGTCATCTTCTGTTGGGAAGGGGAAATTGAGGCCGCCGAGCTCAGAGATAGGCGGAATGACAAAGAGAGGGGAGAACGTGAACATGCTCCTCCTGATAGCTTCTTCAGTTGGGGGATCCAAAGGTAAGACAGGTTCCTGGCAGTAGTAGTCGTAATAGAATTCGTAGTAGCGCGGTTCCGGGGCAGAAAGCGACGAGGGGAGGTGGACGTCGTCGCCATCGGTGACCAGAGCTCCACGGAATACATCGCTGGTGTCGGGAACGGAGAGCAAGGTGGTAACAGAATGCGACATGCTGAGCGAGGGAGGGATGAGGTTGGGTTCTACGCCTTGAGGCGATAGTTCGGTAGGCATTTCTCCGCAAAGAGGGGGCGACAACGCTTGCGGCGATGCCGAGAACCTGAGACTGTGCCTCACGGCAGAGGGCGGCCTCGGCCTGGGCGAAGCCATAGAACGGTCCATGCAGCCGGTTAGACGCGATTGCCGGTTCACCTCGCGTTCGTCTACACGACTTTCCTCCTCGACGAACGTGCCCCGAATGGTGGAGTTGCTGATGTGAGTGTCTGTGTGGTTGGCCATACGCTGGGAGGACTCCAATGGAGGACTTTGATCAGCCAAACCCGCGAGCTCCAAAAACATGCCTTCCCCCGAAAGTAACGCCTTGGCGGACTCCGAGAGCGAGATACCCTTCCCTTGAAGGATGAATGGCGACAGGACTGAAGAGGTGAGGACAAGAGTGCCAGAGCTAGTGGCTGGCGTTGACAACACCGTAGTGAAGGAGGAAGTCAGAGCGCTAACAGGTGAGAGGTTGGGCGTTGCATCGGATGAGTTCTCCGGTGAGTGCCGAGCGTCAAGGGGTGCAACACCGATCAACCCGCTCTCCAAGTCTCCCCAATCCCCTTGTTTATGGCCAGTCCCAAGGATCGACGGCGGTGCGGAGGGCTCCGCAGTCTTGAGATCATGGTAAGCGCCAGAATGTGCTGTTGTGGCAGTGGACCAAGGTCGACCACGGCAATAAGCAGCAATAGATGTGAAGAATGCGCACAAGGCATTCCACCAGGTGGTCAGTACATTGAGGCAGTTCTGAACCACACGCATTCTCGGGGNAAGAGCACTAGATGGAGGGTCAGAAACGGTTGAGCTGATGCNAAGTGGGACAATGTGCTTACGGGNTGGCCTAGAGAGCATGCCAACGGCGACTGGGGGCATCGAGGTCTTATAACGTCGAGGATTTAAGCCGAAACCAAAGGTATTGAAAGCGTTCCTGGTCATCCACTTCGTTCCAATTCAGTCTCTCCGGTACAAACCTGCACAAAGCCCAGNTTATATACNCCAGCTNTTACAAGAAGCAGCGTGAATCCTTGNCTTACCGACCCNATTGAGCTTGGACACGCCGGTCCAACGGGACCAACCTAACTCGACCTGGCGCATTTGCTGAGGATCTTGTTCAAGACATGCNAGCGAGAGAGATATTTGGTTCTGCGTTCNGTTCANGAGTCNGNTACATTGNATGGANGGCAAAATCCTTGTCGAGGACGACGACATGATGGTACGGTGCATGANGAGTTTNGGCTTGCACCAGAGATGCAAACTCCGCTTTGTTTGTACTCCAAGGAATCCGCAAACAAAGCCATGTGTCCAACGCTGGCGCCGCGTCGCGTCTCTCCTCTGTGCCAATCGTATCGCGAATNACGTATTACCGCCTAGAGCTATACACGGTACGTTCTNGTCGAGCGCGCGGTTGAGAGCCAAACGCTTACTGGTTTGCAAGTCTTATAGGTCGACATTCTCCGAGTTCGCCCATAATGTCGCCACTCGCAGTTCATCAGGTTCTGAACACTGCCGAGCTTCTTTTCCATGATCCTTGTATCCTTACGCGACNGCGTNCAAGAGGATCAAGGAATAGATTGCTCTTCAGACGAACAGCTATTAGACGACTCTCAAGTAAAATGGAAAGCCGTCGTCAAAGACATAGCTTTCGTGAATCCGGCCTTCTTCCATGCAACTGCGGACATCATTTGGGAGCACATGCATGGACTGGAACCTTTCCTTTCCCTCTTGGGATTGTCCAATGCAGACACAGAACCATCGGTGAGCGTCAGCTCCCTTCATACCCCTCATTTTACACTGAACGAGGCAACAGGCTTATAGCGCTGGTATTACGAAGGCCGCATGGCAGAGGTTCCAACTGTACTCTTCCAGGACGAAGAGTTTGATGCTGGGCGTACCCAAACCCTCACACTCCGTGAATTCTTGGTGGGCCTACTATCTGACGACCTCGAANGGCCGGCGAGATACAATTTTCCCTGCATTGAAGAACNTATACCTGAATTCAATCGACAACCGTCTCGATGATGATAGCATTGTCGACTCTANCGCGACTCAAACTTCTCCAGGTTGACCTGGGATCTACCTCAGAACGGCTCNAATCTAAGGACGCAGTCAAAGCACTGACAGCGGCCTTGGCTGAAGCGCCCGGATCNATCTCCATTCTTCGCTTCGTTCAGCCTGTCGACGCCCAGTGTATTCGAAACTTGTCCCAACTTCGCGANTTGACACGTCTCCGCATCGCCATATCACCTGAAGACGTAGAAGCTGTCGGGCCNAATTTNTGGTNNCACGAGCAGGTGGTCTTCGATGAAGCNTTCCGCGACGACGAACATCACGACGACACTCTCCAGCATCTGGGGGGATTAGACAAGTTTGGGAAGAACTTNCTCCTGCTGAGCGGAAGCACGCTACAGTCCAAGATAGCCAGCAGATACTCGGAAAGCCTACACCCCTCACATCCCTTGGACACCGTATTCCTCAACTTCGTTTACACTGGTAGCGATCTCGAAGACCTCCCGAGTATGGCCACCATACAGAACTACGTCTCGTGTAATCCTGGTCTCAAGCAACTCCATATGATTAGCATGTCGGCTAAGAATGTCCACCCACANGCTCTCAACCGGGCGCGAAGCAACCCTGTATTCAACAATCCGCGGCCCTTCTTCTCGTTGTTGGCAAGCTCCCACAATCTCGAGTCACTCACCGTTACCGGAATTATTGTGGGGCATGGCGATATTATCATGCAAGCGTTTGGATTGCTGAAGCACCTCCCCCGCCTCGCAGTCTTCATATTCATGCCTCTCGGCTCCAGCGCGACGACGGATGGGCTACTCCTTCCCGGTCTGGAAGTCCTCGCCGACATACCCAAATACAACCCCCTCATGTATTCACTGGGTGTTTTTGTGGAACTCTCAGCAGCTAACCTCCCCGACCTCGCCACGCTACACCCTTCCGGAGACCATCTAAGCACACTGGGATTGTTTCCTGGAGTCCCATATCGCTTTCCCAAATACTCCACGAAAGACTTGCTCGCAGTGGCGATGTATCTATACCGCCTATTCCCCAACCTTGAGGAGATCATGAAGCTTCCTGGCGCAATGGATACAGAGATGAATGCATTTTGGGAAGCTGTCGATGAAGCAATGCAGTCCTTTCACCGGGTTCGGCGACTGACGACGCGGAAAATCAATGCTTCATTATCTCAGTGAACTCCTAGAGCGCGAGGGGAAGTACTCCCCTTCCTTCTCTCTGTTCAATACCTACATAGGCCGTCAATACCAATGCACCTCGATTGAGCCCTTGCCCAGCCTTCTGAATTGAGAGGCTTTCACTTGCTAGAATTTGAAGTTTCAAGTTGAAGCTTGAAGGCTGATTTCGTACTCCGCCTCATGTTTGGATCGAAAGGTCTTCAGATACAAATGCGCGGTTCAAGTTAGCGCTTCGCGCCTTTGTTCCTCCCTCCACCAACAACGTCAAAGTAGAAGCATTAGTCCTTTGCCTTGAACGATACCAGGTAACGTATATCGACACGCGCCCACTGTACGTTCGCATGTGCTCAAAGGGACCTTACAGTACGATTTGCGTCGACAGCCCTGGTCAACATGTCACCAACCCACGAGGTTCTGGATACCGCGGAACTGCTGTCCTTGATCCTTTCATCGCTTCGCGACATAGTTCATAAAGATAGAGGAATGGAATATCCAATTGATGAACCTCTACGAAGCAATTCCCAAGTGAAATGGAAAGTCGTCTTCAGGGACATCGCCTTTGTTAACCGCGCCTTCTTTCTTGCAAGTGCAGATATTCTTTGGGAACATATGCACAGCTTGGACCCCTTCCTCGCTTTGTTGAAACCTTTCAACTCAGGTGCAGAACCTTCGGTGAGCGTCGATTCCATCATGGCCCACGTGGTGATTGAGCAATATGTCATTTGGAAGGCGTACAGCGCCGGTATTAGGAAGGCTGCTTGGCAGAGGTTTGAAATGTACTCAACGACGACGAAGAGTCTCGCGCTGGGAGCACCCGAGGCCTCTCCGATCTCCTGCTGGGCCTTCTACCTCTCCGCCTCCCACGGACGGCCCAGTACGCTCTTTCCATCGCTGAAAATCTTTACCTCAATTCAACCGACAACATCTCCATGATGATCGCGCTCCCCACCGTATCACGCGTCGAGACCCTTCACATTGACTTGGGATTCGAAGGCATGGAGAACGCGGAAGCCCAAGAAGCTATCGCGGCTTTGATAACTGCCGTTGCTGATGGATCCCAGTCTATCTCTATTCTCCGAATTCAACAGCCTGTCAACGCTCAGTGTATTCGCACCCTATCCCGATTGCGCGACTTATCACTCCTTCATGTTGTCCTACATCTTGATGACATACACGCTCTTGAGCCTAGCCTCCGGTCCCACAATCGGCTGATTATTGAAGAAGCATACGGGACAGTCCCAAACGACGAGTACATTCAAAATCGCGATGCCCAACTCCAGCTGTTCCCAACATCAGGAAAAGAGGGCAAATATGTTCATGCTTTCGGTAGCTGTTCGATGCACGACAGTTTGTCAAAAGTCTATTCCACAATGCCGCCTCGATCATACCAACCTCACGCCGCCATGTTTAACGTCGACTACGACATAAACCGTGACGATGACATTCTAAGTCCTACCGCCATAGCAAATTACTTGTCGGACAACCTTGGTCTCTTTCTGTTCCAGGTGAAAGGCCCGTTGGTTCGACGACCCGCACCCCTCCCCCAAGCTGTAGAACGTGCACGAACCAACCCTCGCTTGGACGATCTGCAACCACTCCTCACGCGCTTGGCTTCTTCTCACAGCTTGGTCATTCTCATTATCACAATCATATTCAAGCCAAGCGACACCATCGCACAGATGTTATCAGTGTTGAAGCATCTCCATCGCCTTGCGAAGTTCCAGTTCCATCCGTTGACGTTGGATGGGGGAACAGATGGACTCCTGTTACCACCCCTGACTGTCCTCGCAGACATTGCCCAATCCAACCCCGCCATGGCTTCATTTTCCACATACTTCGACCTCTCAATTGTGTCATTAGACCTTCAGCTTCCTGTCGATCATTCACGCGGATATTTTATGCGGTCGCTGGTATTGTTTCCTGGCTCGTCCATCCAATTTCCGAAACATTCGACGCGACAAACCCTGGATCTCGCCTTCTATCTGTACCGCCTCTTCCCGAACATCAGCAATATGGTGGAAATGATAGGCGCTCCCGATTCCCTTATGGCAGCGTTCTGGGAACCTGTCGACCAAGCCATCGAAACATTCCGCAAAGTGCAGCAATTGCCGAAGCTACCTCATAGCCGATTCCTTCCTTAGTACCGTATGTACATAGTGCTCAATTTCATGTGCCCTGACGTATGGCAGTTCTATTCCGCCTTACGGAGAGATTGGTGTCCTTCAATCACTGCACGACTTGACTCTGGCACCGCGCCACCAAGCCAGCCCAATTAATCTAAACTGAAGCGCTCAATAGCCGCAGCTGGATACATTTACAGTGACGTATTCCGATGGCAGTGCTTGGACATTCGTCAATAGTCGAAGGTCAGCTCCAATCTTCTGCTCTCTTCTCCCACCTTAGCCTTTCGTCTCACCCACGCCAACGCATCACTTCCTTCACAAGCACAACACAGTAAGCTGCACCTATTGTTTCTCGCACTATCATCGCTAATACCTACAATACTTGCAGAAGAAGGTCATACCAATACGGGGCTTTCTCGGAAAGCCAAACACCTCCACGCTTCGATCAAAGCCCACAAAGCCGTTCTTCTATCAGCGCACATGAGGTGTAGTATCCCGATAGAAATCCTCCAGCGAATCTTCCTCTTCGCCACTTTCCGCCAAGCCCCCGAACGCCTTGACGGGGTCGCGCACGACAAAAACAGCCTATTCGCGGTATGTGGTGTGTCGAGGCGGTGGCGGCAGGCCGCGATGTCCTGCTGCGCTCTCTGGACACATTTCCCTCCTCTCAACATCAGCAGCGCTTCTAAATCTAAATCTACTGTTTCTACGACGGAAGAAGACAGGATATGGATTCTTGGACTGTACGTAAAGTGTTCGGGATCCCTGCCTCTGACCGTGACAGTATGGGTTGGGGAAGGGTGGGACGGGGAAGAAGAAGCGGTATCGTTCACCGAAGAGAGCCTCGAGTGGTTCGGAGCGCTCGCTTCTTCTGTGTCGAACGGTGGGGCTCACTGGACCTTACGATCTCAGCACCAGCCGCGGAGGTCCTGTTACCACAAGTAAAGGGAAGACTCACTTCGTTGACGCACCTCAAACTCGTTAGTGGACAGCGGATATCGAGGGGCTCAGCGCTGGAACGCCTCATGCGTGCGCCTCAGTTACAACACGTCGACCTTGACCTGGATCAGTGCCCGTTCGTTGACGACCCGCTCACAGTAGATCTGCCCTGGAACCAACTCAGAACCGTCAACTGTAAAGGCTCCCCACTCACACGGTACTACAAGACGTTACTCGAGACCCAGTCGGCCCGGGTGTATTGGAGACACTCTCGTACCACATCCACGCTCAGTCGCTGACTGAGGTACCTCCGTACCCCCTCGCTCCCCTAGTCCTCCCCCACCTCACCTCCCTGGAACTG
>JANDKE010000582.1:0-22903 GCA_027627275.1 Coprinellus aureogranulatus | reverse complement strand
CTGCCAACGACACATACGCAGACGAAACCAGGTCCCGAACTGTCCCTTTGTTTTGCCACCAGACGTACCCCATATCCATCCTCGCGTCACACTCACTCCTCTTGGACCACTCACGATGGTAAAGAAGGAGGAGACACCGCCCCTTGAACCAAGGATTCACCACGACCTCCCCATGGGGAAGCTATGTCGGTTGATGTCAAGGCAGAACCTGACGTTAAGACAGAGCGGGCAGCCTCGCCAGCGCAAGAGTCGATGGTTCTCGACGATGTGGACGTACCCAGACGTAGCTTACGCAGCAAGAAGTCGACGTCGTCGAGCCCCCGTTAGACGACGGCGCCAGTTCGAAAAAACCGAGCCCTTCCCCTCAGGCTGCAACCACGCCTGCCACCACCCCGGTCCCCGGTTCCAACGCTCGGAAAGCGAACGCACCTCAGGTTCAGCTCATAGGCAACCTCCCTGTGGCACGACAAGATGCCCTCAGCACCTTCAACGAGATACCCGTCAACAACTACCAGAACAAGTCGATTGGCAAATCCAAAGAGATGTTCGAGAGTATGACGTGTGACTGTGTTTATGAGCATGGTAAGGACATATGCCCCCTCTTGAGTGCCGTAGTGTAGTATATGGACCCGTGGCCGTCTCTGTGTCGTCGTTATGTAGGTTGGAGCTGACCCCGACCCGTAGGTGTGAGCGACCCCGACGACGCATGCGGCCCCTACTCCGACTGTATCAACCGACTGACTCAAGTCGAATGTCTCGAGGATGACTGTCGATGTCGTAACCATTGTCAGAACCAGAGGTACTCGTTTCTTGTAGCAGTGGGAGACCGCCCCCTCACCACGTTCTCACAGGTTTCAGAAGCGACAATACGCAAATATTGAGATCGTCCTGACGGAACTGAAAGGTTATGGGCTGCGGGCAGAGGAAGATATACCCAAGTGCGTGCTCTTAGAGGCCTATTGGCCTCCTTTTCCTCTGGACTGACGTTTTTGCGCTCAGGGATACCTTCATCTATGAATATGTGGGCGACGTGGTGTCTCCACCGGCGTTCAAGAAGCGTATGAGGGACTACGCGAATTGAGGGGATCCAAGCTTGTTCGTACTTCTGATGCTCGCAGAAGGGAACGGAGGTGCGTGGCCTTCTTCAGCTATCTGTCTCCAGGCAGTGACGAGCGCCCTGTTTCCCCACTGGCCCCGCCTTCGCTTCGGGCTGTTTCCCAACAGGCTCCGCTTGAACTCCCTTCCAGACTTCGTCCTTCTCTGCAGGCTTTGTTTTTGTGGGTCCCATCCGCCTTTCATTCTGCTTCTCTGCGGGTTCTGACTTGCAGACTCCATTTCCTCCGTCATTCCTCCCTACAGACTCTTGCTTTTGGACTCCATTCCCTCCCTCGTTCTTCCCTGCGGTCTCTGCGTTCTGGACTCCCAACCATCCTTCGCTATTCCTTCCGGGTCCTGGCTTCTGCACTCTGCTCCCCCTTCGCCTTTCGCTGTGGGCTCGGCACTCTGGATGCCCTTCCACACCTCGTCGTTCTCCTTAGACTCCGCCTTCCCCTTGTCCTGCTTCGCCGAACCATCCTTCGTGTCCCCGTTCCGTGACTCTTCGCCTCGTTCGAATTCGTCAAGAGCGAAGCTATCCCCTTTACGGAGACGCGGGGGCAGCCGGATGATTCGTCTTCCCGCTCCTCCCTTCGATTTGCCGGTGGAGGAGACCGTTGTCGGGAACGGGACTGTTCCGACAACTCCAGGGGGCGCCGGGTGCCATTTGAGCTGTTAGACGGTGTCGGATATGGACCAACTGTTCTGTCCTCGTCCCTGGCGCGCTCTTGTAGAGAACTTGAGCTAAACAGCACAGGACCAGTGGTAGCTAGAAAGCGTACCATGAGGGTAGTTGTTCCTTCTCTTATCGCGATATTGGCCAGAGTTACCTCCAGACCATCGTCGCTTCCCGTTCTTGTTTCTGTCCAAGTACGTCGCAGGTCTAGAGTTGCGGCCGTCATAGTCGCGACCTGACCCTCGGTTCCCATCGTGGTGCGGTTTGTTGTTAAAAGGGGGTGACCAACGCCCTACATTGCGGTACGGATTACTGTGGTTTTCATGCCCTCTCTTCTTATGCTCTCTTGAATCGTGTGGGGATCTTGAACGCCGAGAACCCTCCCCCCTACGTAGACCCTTAGCATCTTTACACAACGCGTGCCAATGAACATAGCAAACCGTACGAACGCGTTATTGCTCGACATCTGACCGCTTGTGATCCGCACACTGAGGCTTGGGCAAGGGGTGCTGCCTAAAATGCCTGGCAGTGACGGGAACCAAGTTCAAGTTGGCGCAGGTGGAGGTAGCAGGTCAAGAGGTCCACATGGCCTGCCTCAAGGCGGTCAGGTCCAGGGGCGCATCAAACGCGAAAATATTCTCAGGCTTACTCCTTTCTTAGCGCCCAATGTAGAATGTAGTTTGAACATTGGTAGGAGAACGTCCATTGTCACATAGCCCAAAGAAAATAGAGATTTCTATCTACCGAACCGTACAGCTATGATGTCCGATCTTTGCTGTCTCCGGGGCCCAAGGTGGAAACGAGAAGAACCTTAGATCTCAATGCAATGTCTTTCCTCGAGCCACTACTCGATGAGCTTCGCCTACGGTTGACACATCTCAAACCCAACCCCGCCGAGCAAACAATCGGGCCTGCACCGGTTGGTCTCCTCGAACTTTCTCTCGATGACGGCGTCGATCGTTCAGGCACCTCGTACGCATCCTGCATGGAAGTGGGGTCGAACACCCTGTCTCCATTGTAGGAGAACACTTCCAGGATGGTTGAGAGGACGCCACGAAAGATCATGTCCCGGATACTCTCGGCTTTGGATGTCATATCCGCGAGCTTACCGCGTACTACTTGGTCGAGGACCTTTGGCTCGGGTTCTCGCCATCCCGCGACCACTAGCAAAGCTTGCAAGAAGCGCATGGTCATGGAGTGATCGCGGGCCCGGCCTTTGGAAGTGGAGGTCGTGAGGGACAGCCAGTTCTTGGCTATTGGTACTTCCTCTAGGGCAAAAAATGAGCCCATGTACTGAAGAAGTGGAGGCAACTTACGAGACGTTAAGATATCCTTCCAGACTCTCCGGAGGTGCTTGTCGACCTCTCTGTCATCCAGACAGATAGATCGGATAATCTCCTTGAATTCAACGACAAACACGTTCTGGACTAAACACTCGAACATGACCGTATCGTCTTGGGCGATGTCAGTCTCAAGCCGGTCAAGTGTATCGTCACTCCACCTCTGCGCGACGACCCTCCGACTCTCAGCAACCGCATCATTCCACCTCCTGTCGCGCGAAACACCCGACTGCGAGCTGGCTTCCCTGTGTTGGAGGAGAGAATCGGAGAGGTCCATAGCGCACTGGAAGAACTCGTCGTTCAGCTGTTCCACTAGGCGCGAGACATCCGCCACGGAATATTGGTCAGCGGTGGTCATGAACGCCTGCGCCCCGCCGAGTTCCTGTGTGCGCAAGTCCAAAAGCTTCTTCGACTGCTCCAACTCCTTCTCCAATTTCTTGCACCTCCGCTGCAACTCCTCCAGCTGCGCTGCATGTTTTCTGGCCTGGGCGTGCATGGCCGCTTCGAGTTCGCGCTTGGACTCCTGGTGCTCGAGCTCCAACTCCTCTGCCTGCTTCCCGAGCTTCCTATTATCCCGTTTGAGGGCTTTGAGTTCGGCGTCCTTCTGCGCAATCATGGTGTCCCGCGCCTTGACCATGTTCTCCATTTCGGCTCTCTGCAGGTCCCATGTGCGTTGGCCATCGGTACGGTCAACCGAACTTGTCGTGCGACGACGAGGAAGGGAGATTGGCTGGGGGTCCTTGAGTTCTAATGGGGGGTGTGGTGGAGTGCTTGATGCTGCACATACCTCGGCGTGTCAGTAGTGCCAAGAACCCAAGTGTTTTTACTCACGTATGGGTAGAGGCTTGTCAAGACGGTTCCCAGCATAGCCCTGGCTGTCTGCTCGACGGTCAGGGAGACATATTCCACATGTTAGATATGTGACGCACCACTACGGTGACGGTTGTGTCCCTTCCTCTCATACTCGACCGACGCCTTCCTCCTCCCTGAGCCGCTCGAGAGTGACGGGTTCACTGGAGCCGCATCGCCATGAGCTCTGTACTCAGCGTCGCTCGGTCGCCTTTCTCTTCGAAACGAGTTGAACCAAGCCGGTTTCTTCAGGATGGGAGTAGACTTTCTTGCACCGTGTCTATAGAGTGACTCTGAGCTGCAAGCCTTGCCTTAGGCACGAACATTGCGACCTACTCGTTCGAGTCGGCCATACACAGCCCAGTAATGGATTTATTGTCCTCAGGCTGGGTTCAAAAGCTTCTTGAGGAGCATTAGGACGAGAAAGCTGGACCTTGGCTGGTAGAGAAAGGTTGAATGTGATGGTTCAAGTCAAAGCGGCAACGCGGGAGCTTTGGCGCTGTATAGGGGCATCAATGACTGAGTTCAATACGTTTCACTCGAACCATGACTTAGATGACTACATTCAAGGTAAGTCGTGTAATGGCAAACCTCTAGGCAATACGTGAGTCCTCTACAGCATGAAAATCTTGGACTTCAGGACGACATGGACTCCTTTCGCCGCGTCCCTATAAGCTAAGCCTAGTCCAACCGAAAAATCAATTGGGATGCCTTCGAGTTCTTCGGGGATCTCGCCCACCATGTCGACTCCTCCGGCTACGGCCATTTCTTGACAGAGAAATGGAGTCAGCATACGAGGGAACATAACCTCAAACTCCTTGGAGAGAACCCCTTCGAAAATCATCTCTTTGACGTGCAGCGCCAACCTCACGATGCCTTCGATCTTCTCCCTTAGGATGCTTTCCAGGAGGATGGGATGGCCGAGCCACCCGGCGAGGACCATGACATTTAGGATGGACAACAGCATCTCTGAGGGGTCAACCTGGCTGATGTCCTGTTGGCAGTGCGTAATTGCCAGCCAGTTCTTGGCTATCCTAAGGTTGTCTGGGTGTGACAACCAGAGTAGGCGAGGCGGTGTGGTCAGTCGCGCTCTAATATGAGGGTTTCACTACTCACAGTTCTCTTTAACACGCTGCCAGATGGCTCCCAGGCCGCGTTCTGCTGTTGGGAATTGGTGAGCAAGACTCTGGATGAGCCTGTGACACCAATCGCCTATGGTATGCTGGATCATGTTCCGGAGGAGGTTGGGGTTATCGTCTTTCGATTCGGACAGCATTTCCATAACGACCTCCTCTACCCAGTCGTCCGTTACCGTGTCTGCAGCCGCGGCGTGCAGTTGTTGGTAGAGCTCGCTGAAGCCATATGACGGTGACGATTGCGGTCCCTCGTCCAGTGCCTTGTTCGCCAACATAGTCGCGCACTGGTAAACGGCGTCGTTCAGCCGTTCCAACGCTTCGGTGATATCAGCTCCGGAGAATCTGTCTCGTGTCACCAGAAAACCTTGGACGCTCTCCAGCTGCATCTCGGCTCTTTGCAGTCTTGCTCCTGTGTGTTCGAACTTCTCTTTGAGGTCCTTCAGCTGATCCTTCAGTGCCTGGAGTTTCCGCCTCTCCATCTCCAACTTGCATAAATTCACCCGCTGCCCTGCTTCCGATGCGTTCGACCTGTTCAGGGCCCTGGCATCACGTTCCGAGCAGCCATTGACCTGCCTCATGTGGAGTGCGGTGAGATCGAGGGAAGCGGTGAGTTGGGCCCACTCCTTCTTGCATTCACCTCCGAGGATTGGCCTGCGTTGCACGAGAGTGCGAAGTATGTCTGCTTTCTTCACCAGGTCCCGAACAGTCGTTCGCAGTCTTCTGGTATCTTGTGCCCTCGCCTTCTCCTTCTCTTTCTTTCCCCGAGGCATGTCTGTCGCGATCGGGTCGTCAGCCCCCGCATGCACCCACTGGAACCCCTTGTGGGCCACGCACCTTGCAAAAGCGGAGCGGTGGGCGGCTGTAGTACCCACTGTTCTCGAGTCCGATGCTTTTCGTGCTTGGTGGGTTGCTGGGGAAGGGACTGGGTTCAACAATTTCGAAATCTAGACCACGGTTTATATATCGAAAGCCCAACGCTCTGTCACTTCGTCGACCAGAAGCATCAGAAATTTGCTCTGCTGCGGAGCATCCACGCTTCGAGATTCGTGCAAGGTACGTCTAGCAANATATATATTACAGTNCAGTGGCGAAGGGTAGAAGACGTGACAGCTATCTACTCGCAGTAATCAGAGTCTGAGGCATCCGACATNTCNGAGTCGCTGGCCTCGTCGCTATCCATCTGCGTTTCCGACCCTTGTCCTTCGATTACATCGTAGATGACCTTCGCCTTTCCNCTAGATTCAGAAAATGCATGGGCTGAGTGTTAGAAAACGACCGATCTGCAGTAATCCAAAAGATCTTCATACCGTTTTTCCACTCCCTTATCATGANTCGACAGCACGTAAGATGGGGCTCGTGGTCAGTGACGAGGTGGACTCACATTTTTCTTGAACGCGATTTGAGCTTTGAGCTCTGTCAACCCGAAGAGCAGTACAATCTGAAAATTTACTTCATAGTAGGTNTTGCCAGTCTTCGACTCATGTTTCTTGGGCGGCACCTGCGAAATGTCCGCCTCGATGGTACACACCACTGGATATGTGCCGACTGANGAANCNCGTTNGAATGAGACTGGTTNCGGAACTCAGCGGTANTNAGACTTACGAGGTTCCTCGTANACCCACTGCTCGTCCTGGGGCTTTCCCGGATATGACAAGATAGGAGCGACGACTCGCTTTAGTTCGGACGGCTCGCTTGCAATTTGCGTGAAGTCGCGGCGGAACTCCTTTGTCGCTTTNACCCGAGTGTTCTGCAAAGTCGATGAGGCATGAGAATGGCAAGCGAAGNGCCNNGAACTTACGACGGGTAAGATGACNTCGAAGGAACCGTGCAGAACGGGAACACCCCTTGCAAGGTCCTTTCTTGATGCTGGTGTCGCCTGGCGGNCGTGGGTCAGGATTGGATGGCTCATAATCCACTACTGTCTCCACGCCGTAAGTAGNCCTAGCCATCCTTGTACTCACGATATGGTCGAGATAGAATGCCACAGCACCGCTCGCTACGGCTTTGTTCCTACAAAAGTCCNCTATGAGTTAGAGGAGTGGCTTCATCATCGAGAAATGCANNGCTCACGGATAGAGGGCNGGGCGGGATACTGTCACACCAGATTCAGAAAGCGCAGCTTTGATCTTTTCGAGCAACCATCGGCTGTTCGCGAAGCCGCCAACCAGGAAAACGCACTAGACGCCCTCATTTAGAGCTCGTGAGAGGGGTACCACTGACCTACGAACCTTGATCTCGCACTGGGCAGTGCGGCAGTGCGTTTGAATAGCCTTAATNATAGTAGCTGCNGAAGGCTCAAAGAANGTTTCGATAGTGCGACTGGAAGCCAAGGTGAGAGACGAGACTTCTAAGAGGCAGAAATATGGAGGATCGCACCCTTCGAGTCGAAGCTGTCCCCCGCGGATGCCACGCGCGGGGTCGTTATCGTTCTTCAGGCTCAACGGGATGTAGTATACATCCTCGACCTTCCTAAATACATGTTTGGTGCTTGTGTCGAACCGATGTAGGATAATCGGAATTTCTTGTTGATANTTCGTATTTGACAATCGTTCTGAAAGACTAGTTNATCAANAGGTAGGAGGAAGACACNGTAGTACACTGACCGGTAATGTGGCGCTCGGCCAAGCCTGTAACGAAGCAGGCNCCGCAATANAGNCCTTGAAACAANTTGGGNAGGTCAGGACACTACCACGAAGTGATAAGGGNCGACCTCACTACTAGGCTTATCNCATTCTTCNAAACGANAACCCCGCCGTTCCTTCTGGTAGGCGCTTATGTCTACGGTCCCTCCTCCTGCGTCGACGATGAGCACCCCGGCGCGATTTCGCTGCAGAATNATCAATTAGGAAACTCNNCATCGTTNGTCTTGTCAGAAGCTAACTCACTNTCCCGNCAACTTCAAGCCCGCTCTCAAGACAATAATGNAGGCTAGCTTCGCCCTCCGTAACAAAATGAATACGTGCCCGCCCCTCGTCTGTGTTCGGGACCACCTTCGCNCGTACCGCAGCTTCTCGAAGTTGCGTNTGCTGGGNCCCACCCCAGCCATTGGGGTGGGACAACACATAAANGATCCTGTCCCCAAAGTATTCATCTATGTTGTCCAACCGGTGTGTGACTGCGATATATTCTTTGGCGCATTGGTCAAGATACGCTATAATATCGGCGANTGGCTTTTCGACGGTCATNCCATGCGGGAGGGCTGGGATAGCGGCGCCGGCACCGCTATCACTCTTGACGCTCCCATCTGTCGGGCGCAGATGCAATTTATACCTGGCATGGATTAGAGTAGTCAGNCTGNGTCGTGGAACGTGAAGGCCCAATGTTGCGCTACTTACCATTCTACCTTCTCCCATCCCCTCTCTTCTGCGTCACGTACTCATCCCAACNCTCGATGTCTCCGCACCGATCGCCTGAGGGTTGCCTTCTGAATCATAGTAAATGGCAGATGGTATTTTACAATCACCCCCCGTATGCTCTTGGTCCGGGTATCTAACGAGGGCGTCAGTTCATTGTTCACTTCTGTGGAAACGAAGTGGAGAGCCGACGATTGGACGGGTGCGATAATGGGGAGCTTGCCGGGTTCCTGGATGCTGAACCGAAAGCGAGGGGTCAGTGTCCCTCAGACCGAGACGGTTATACGTGGAGCTTCAGCGACTCACGCATATGAAGCACTACTGAACGTTGTACCAATATCGAGGGATATAATGAGATTTGGTGTCTCTCCCTTGAACTTGGAGCGGCTTGGCGCCATGGCGGCAGGTGGGGGTGTTGCTCCATGCACAGGAGGCAGATACTTCAATGTATAGCGAATCCCTCCACAGCAGCACGAGGGCGTTGTATTGACCTTCCTTCTTAGTTTTGTGGCATATCAATCAGGAATTTGCCTAAAATCTTTCATCAGCAGCAACAGGGCAAGCTGGCTTCAAAGTAGAGACGTACCTTGTATGAATTAGTAGTCTGAAATCTTCTCCAGCACGACGCATCAGAACTTGACCAAGGTGGGCCTACATTCTGAATAGACTGAATGCTGCTTCTCAACCGCCGAACGTCCAAATTTCAAGGGCTATCAGGAGCCAGTTCAGACTGCTCCGCGGTCGAAAAATTCTTACTGTATACGATGTCTTACGCTCTAGGAAGTGTCCATTCTATCCAGCGTGGGTGCTGGGTCCTCCGGCCAAGTGAAGGGGCGTGAATGATACCCTTGATTAGAAGGTTCGGCTTCGACTTTGACTCGCGGGAAGATAGCGCAGCAGGCAGGCAGGGTCCCGTTGATTATGGTCGGAACCGCATACGATCCCCGCCGCGAGTCGTACTAGTATTGGGGCTCCTTCGCTAGAGTACCACCTAGACTTTGATAGAATCAGGAGGCCGTGTCGTGCGCATACTCCGGGAGTTAGAATCCCTGTGAAGCCTAGAAAGCCTGTGGGCGCCAAATCATCTGTCAGAGCAGGGGTCAGGTCGCTGTCCTGAGAGGCTCTCCCTCTCAAGATCACTCACCAAGACATGCAACGCTACGAGGGTACTGCCTGGTATTGTCTAAATCCGGAGTTTTGATTCGAATCTCACCGGGAAGAGGCAGTGCCGATGGCTCCCCTTCTGTGCCGTTGAGGTGTGGGTGACCGCTGCACTTGAAGCTCTTGTAAAGTATTGTTATGGCTTGATATGCCAGAACAGAGAGGTTTGATACCAGAGAATCAGCACTGTCATATGTTTCGAGTCTGGTGGCATAGGATAAACTCCTACTCGAGAGCGGCCCCTACCTAGGAGCCGGCGTTTCAGGCAGAACGAGTCCAAGCAAACCATTGATTTGCAGCGTTTTCATCCAGATTTCCGGAGGAGGTGGGAAGGCGGAGTTCAAAATGCGACCAAGGGCCGTTCACTGGCAAGTTGGGCGGCGCGTCTCTCTGCATTCCACCATAACCTTCGGCGCCGGCCTTTGGGCCCTTGGGTCTCACTCGCGCCATGCGTTTCAGAGGGAGGACTCCGATGCGAAGTGCAGAATTGGCGCTCCGGAGGCTATTCGTTCCATGAACTGCGAATCAATATTCCCACTGAAATCTGAACCCTTCCTCGCAGACGGCGCGACGAGGTGAATGAGCTCTTTGAGTGCACGCTACTCGGGTTGTCAGGTGCCCCTTTGAATGTTGCCCGGAGCCCAAAGAGGGTGTGACTCGGGGATGAGATTAAAAGCACGCATCCACCTTGAGGCCACCCCCTGTCTGCCTCTCATTTTGATCTCTTCATGTCTGCACCAGTTCGAAAGAAGTACGAGGGGCCAAGTCGCCGCCTCTTGTTGGCCTTTGACATCGGAACCACTTTCAGTGGTATATCTTACAGGTCTGACTCTCGCTGTTCAAAATGGTCGATACAGGCTCCAACACCCTTTCGACAGTATCCTTGACCCCGGCAAGGTGCCAGAGATCCTACCAGTGACGAGGTGTGTTTGCCACAGCTCCGCTGTTCTGTTTCTGACGAGGAAGGGACTTCCAGATTCCCATCGCAGGAGAATGTCGGTGGCGACTCTAAGATTGCTACAGTTCTTTACTATGATAGCCAAGGCGAACCGGCTGCAATTGGCGCTGAAGCCATGAAGGAAGGAATTGAAGCGGACGCTGAGGAATATGGATGGACGAAAGCTAGATGGTGAGTGAACCGTCCGTCCGGGCGACCGTCCTGTTGGCTCAAGTGTACGCAGGTTCAAGCTTCTCCTTTGCTCTAAATCTAACCCAACGACGGGTATGGCGCGATTGGCATGCGAGGATGGGGGAGAAACGTTGCCACCTCTCCCTCCTAACAAGACGGTCGTGCAAGTCCTCAGCGATTACATGGCCTACCTGTACCAATGTGCTAAGTCCTACATCAAGGAGACGCACGGGGACGCCCTTTGGTCCACCCTCGAAGGGAACATTATGTACGTTCTAACCCATCCCAATGGATGGGGAGGCCACCAGCAAGCCCAAATGAGGCGCGCAGCTGTTCTTGCGGGCATCGTTCCTGACGGAGAAGACGGCCACTCGTGTGTGGAGTTCGTCACAGAGGGAGAGGCCAGCCTTCACTTCTGCCTGTCCAATGGACTAACTCTCGATGGGAGCGGCGTCAGTTATTTCTATGTCGGCAACGATTCGTGTAGTTTACTGACAATCTGTCTCCGTAGATGGGCACCGGGGTCTTGATCGTCGACGCTGGAGGTGGTACCATTGACATTACTGCATACCGTAAACTCCCCGATCAGAAATATGAAGAAATTTCCGTGCCTGCCTGTAAGTGGATGTAGCCACCTTTATGAGAACGGCTGACATAACCTCTTGCAGGCTACTTCCAAGGCTCAGCTTACGTCGCCATACGAGCAGGAAAGTACTTCGAAGGTGGGCGCTTATCACCTCCACCCTGACTTCATAGATTCACCCACTCCGGTAGCGACACTATCCGGAACCCGTTTCCAACAAGATGTAGAAACGTTGACTTCGCGCTTCGACCGCACGACAAAACACGTCTTCAAGGATAGCAAAGAATCTTACCACATCCAATTCGCTTCCCACCGTGAACGCGACCCTGCATTGAATATTCGAGGTGGACGACTGACTGTCCCAGGGTGCGCCCACTATATCATCAGGCCTCTGATCCAAGTCTGACCCTTACATAGGCACGAGATTGCGAAGTTCTTCCAGCCCTCGGTCGATTGTATCGTCAAAGCTATTATCAGCCAAATGAACACTTCACACCACCCAATCTCGGTGAGATCAGGACATAGTACCTCTGAGTATGTTGCACTGACACCTTTGCGTGCATCTGTTAGGCTGTCTTCCTCGTTGGCGGATTCTCAGCGAG
Source organism: Coprinellus aureogranulatus (assembly GCA_027627275.1). Classification (NCBI taxonomy): domain Eukaryota; kingdom Fungi; phylum Basidiomycota; class Agaricomycetes; order Agaricales; family Psathyrellaceae; genus Coprinellus; species Coprinellus aureogranulatus. The sequence continues at coordinate 10,979 of JANDKE010000582.1, read as the reverse complement.
TAGCTGGCTGTACGAACGCATTCGAGATCAGATCGAGCCACTAGGAGTTCCAGTTCGTCGCCCGGACACTCACGTGTATGTACTGTCCATCGAGCTTCCAAGTCGTAAGGCTAACCACACCCGTTCTCAAGGAACAAGGCTGTATCGAACGGCGCCGTATCTTTCTACCTCGATAGCTTTGTCACTACTCGAGTGGCTCGAGCAACATACGGAATCCAAGTCTACATACCATACGACGCAACCGATCCCGAGCATTGCGCTAGGGCGCATTTGGCTAGAGTCCATCGGACTACGGGAGAATACTGTTTGTTTGATAAATTCTCGCCGATTCTGTTGAAGGTTGGGTTGGCTCGCAAGACTTTTCATGCTTTCTGACATCGTTATTCTAGAACACGAAAGTCAGAGAGAGGACTGAGTTCCGACGCCGATTCGATCATATCCTTCACTATCTGGGCCAACCGCTCTCTCGAACCACTTGGAGAATCCGTGCATACTCCGGAGTGAGCTCCAATCCTACGTGGATTGACGATGAGCCAGGTGTGTATGCCTTGCCAAGTCCTCCTCCATGGATAGCCCCTACTCACCATCGGATGTAACAGCATCATACCCCGTCGCATGCATCGTTGAAGCGGATATATCCTCAGTACGGCCAGAATGGAAGGTATCCTCGGCGGGCGTACATTACCAGGCCATAACCCACGACGTTGTCTTGCTATTTGGGCTGACGGAGCTCAAAGCCGAAGTCGCGTATTTCGAGGATGTACGTTGAGTTTCCCTTGCCCAACGATACTTGCTCTGACTGTCGTTCCTAACATCGGATGAATAACGGTTCATAGGGCGTTGAAAAACGGTATGTCCCTCTTCACCTGGTATATAAGATCATTTCGCTCACCATCAACAATCTCCACCAGTGGGCCTGCGAAAGTGCTATATGGGCCCGTATAGGACCAAGTCACCAGGGTGCTGCGACCTGCACCGCCTACGACATTGCGGGTTGCCTCTGCATCAGGTCATTGAGTCGTTCGCTTGTAACCACATCTATCCCTGTATCTCGTCAGTGATTTAGTCAGTCAAGAGGGGTTTGGGCATGCTTTCGGAGGTCACGCTCCTACGGCAAGGTGCAAAATGGGGACATTGGTTATGCAAAGGGTATAGCGTAAGGACTTCACGCAAGTCAGGGGTTTGTGCGAGCGTCGCAGCTCGGGATGCCAGTTGCGGTCAGTATAAACCCAATCCTGGTTCCCTATAGCACGACTCTCGTTGACGCGGCAGCTTCGCACCCATCGTCACGATCCTGTTTTTCGAAGATTAAATCCACTTTCTGTGCCCTCGTTCTTGGATGTGACTACATTCCAGTCCGCATGAATTTCAGGGAAGATAGCGAATATCACAGCAAGACAACCTCTGACGTCGAGAGAAGCACGGCGAGACCGACTCGAATGGAGGATCTATTCTCCACCTAGAAAGCAAATATCTCTTGCAGATTTCAAGAGATACGAGACCCAAATTCTTGCTGACCAATTTGAAGAATGCCGGAGAAGATTGACCACCCATGACAAGAGGAAGCGCGGTGACCTCACAGGGAGACCTTGTACTACGAGTATTAGCGCGCATGGTCAGGCTCGCCCTGCATCGAGTTTCGGGTGGTGCGAGCAAGAACGAGAGCGGACGAGGCAGAGAAGACCAAGAAGGATAGATAGGTTGTACGCTGTGTGGCACCCTTCGTACAAGCATCACATCCCTCAAGACAATTCAGTGTGCTGCGATCGTCGTGGACAGAAAGAGGGTGGCATTGGCGTGAATCGAACGGGCAGGCTCGGGTTGAACTTGCCGTCGGCCCGGAGTTACCCGAACGGTTCCGTTGCTCGCTCACCGCTCTTCCTTACTCCCTACCGTCACGGTCTCGCCTCGACAACTTCAGTGGCCAGTGAATGCACGGCTGGGTGTACGAAGAATGGCACCTCAAATTATTTTAATTCAAGTGGATGCAGAGAACAAAGCACGGTCAATGAAATTCAACGCCATCGAGAAGGACTTGTCTGGGGGAGGAGTCGTGTCCACGATCGCTGCGATGCCTATGTGTTTGACTGACTTCTGGCCCCCGATATGAGCTACAGAAGTTGAGGTCACCTGGGTAGTTAGCCTCTCCTATTCCACAGCTAGGTTGGCTGATGTTCGCATTAATTCTCCCTCATATCGGAATAAGCGCCCAATAATCTGCTTAGGTTAGCAGTCACGAGCTCCTCATCGAGGCTGCCTCGTGTTGGGACGCTATATAGACCATCTTGAACTAATTAAAGGAACGGTATCGCCATCTTTCCTCCCCACCGATTGCAACATGTCTTTGCCAGCTCGTAAGAAGTACGCAGGCGATGCGCGTCGTCTCTTGCTCGCCTTCGACATCGGGACCACTTTCAGCGGGATCTCATATAGGTTTGTACTTGGTTGAAGCCATCGATTGGGATCTCCTCATATCGATTCTTTATTGTTCCCTACCAGCATACTCGATCCTGGGATCGTCCCTGAGATTAGGCCAGTGACGAGGTACCATCAACATCTTCGATTCCTTTGTGCTCGACGGCTCACCAGACTCAACCTTGTTGAAGGTATCCGTGTCAGGAGCATGTTGGTGGAGACTCCAAGATCCCCACAGTGATCTACTACGATGACAATGGGAACGTCTGTGCGATCGGTGCCGAGACTCTGAAAGAAGGCATCGAGCAAGATGCAGAAGAGAATGGCTGGACGAAAGCTTGGTGGTGAGTGCTCCATTAGCTTAAAGCTTATGCCATAGCCGACATGTATCCCGCCTAACAGGTTCAAGCTACACCTCCGACCGAAGTCTGGTCCCGCATCCTTGTTCACCAGGGCTGTCGACGAAGAACTGCCGCCCCTCCCGCCTAACAAGACAGTGATCCAATTATTCTCCGACTATATGAAATACCTCCTCGACTGCGCCAAGCAATACATCTCGGAGTCGCACGGCGAAAAAGTTTGGGCTTCCCTCCATGGCGACATCATGTTCGTTTTGACACACCCCAATGGGTGGGGCGGCCCTCAACAGGCGCAAATGAGAGAAGCAGCCATCAACGCTGGTCTGGTTCCCAATACCGAACAAGGTCGCTCTCGCGTTAGCTTTGTTACGGAAGGAGAAGCAAGTCTTCACTTCTGCCTTTCGAGTGGATTGGAGTTGGACACTTCGGTGAGCAGGGTTCCTCAACGACGTTTGTACAGAATTGCTCACAGCGAGGCTTACTGTCCTCAGGACCAATCTGGCGTCTTGATTGTGGACTGCGGAGGAGGAACCATCGACTTGACCGCGTACCGTAAACTCCCCAACCATTCTTTTGAAGAAATAGCGATACCAAAATGTAAGTCGATGCTCTACTATCAGCTATGTCCATCTGCTTACTTTACTGTGCCATAGGCCACTTCCAAGGCGCTGCCTTTGTCACCATTCGGGCCGGAAAATTCTTCAAGGGTACGTCGATTTACTTGATCTCTTGACCAGGTTGCCAACTTAGAGTACTTACCGGCTACGATTGCTAGATCTCCTTTCTGACTCTCGCTTCGTGGACGATGTTGATACTCTAACGCAGCGCTTCGATCGAAACACGAAGCACGTCTTTCGGAAAGAAGACGAACCCCACCATATCCAGTTCGGCAACCACCGCGATCGCGATGCGTCCTTGAACATTCGTGGAGGTCGTCTCACGGTATCCGGGTGAGAAGCATACTCTGCCTTAGGACCTCGCTCTTCTTCCCCTGCTGATACAGCGTTAGGCGCGACGTTGCGAAGTTCTTCGAACCATCAATCGCCTGTATAGTCGAAGCGATCAAGATCCAGAAGTCCGCTGCCCATGTACCGATTAGAGTAAGACTTTCCCCCCATACCAGTAGAACCAGCGTTCATGAGACCCTTGGCTAGTCCGTCTTCCTTGTCGGAGGATTCTCCGCAAGTAGTTGGCTCTATGAGAAAGTCCGTGAGCGAGTCGAACCCCTCGGGTTGACTCTATGGCGCCCCGATTCGCATGTGTAAGTTCAACATCCAAAGAATTCTTTTCGATGCATGCTGACGCGTAACTGGTCGCCTCTTCCCTCAGGAACAAGGCGGTTTCTAATGGGGCTGTGTCGTTCTACCTCGACCATGCCGTCACATCTCGCGTTTCTCGACACACATATGGGCTGAGGGGTTATGATTTCTACAATTCAACGGATCCTGAGCACCGCAAACGGGGGCGTCTCGTGGAGATACACTCGGTGATTGGGGAACCTGTCCTGTGGGGTGGGTTCTTCACCATTCTTCCTAAGGTCTGTGCCATCTTACGGAGTCTCCGATATGCCTTACTCTGACTTTGTCGTCTCCCTTTTACCCCTCTTTTAGGATACCCGAATCAAGGCTACTCAAGAATTCCGGCACACTTTCTGCCGCCAATCCACCAATCGGCAATCGATGAACTGCCTCAGGGAGACCATATTAGCATACACTGGGACTCAAAAGAACCCAAGATGGGTCGATGAAGACTCTGGTACGTTACATGATCGGTATGTGGGACTCGTCTAACCGCCGCGGCCGGAACCAGCAAACTATACTCCTACATGCACGGTTCAAGTCGATACGTCTTCGCTCCCTGTGCAGATGACCGAGTCTGCTACAGGGGCTCGCTACTTTGAAATCAGCTTCGACATTATCCTATTATTTGGCTTGACTGAGCTCAAGGCGCAAATAGCCTACCGCCAGAATGTACGTGACCTGTCCTTGATTCCTTCCAGTGTTTGACTCAACTTTTCCGGTTGATCCTGCGATATGAATTTTGTGACTGTGCGCGCGATGCAGGGACAAGAAATCCGGTATGTTATTCAGACTACATGGTCAAAATCAGTTCATTGAAGTCAATTCAGCGGACCCGCTTCGGTAATCTACGACAACATCTAGCAAGACCCCTCAGGAGATAGCTAAATGCACGCGCTCGATCAACGGGAACGTTGAGCGTGGTATGAACGAAAGCGCGAAACGTATGACCCCATTATACTTCTTTACTGTGTGTACGTTAGATCATATGTACGAAACTCGCTTCGGGTTCATCTTCCGTCAGCACAATTCGCTGGAGATTTGCAGCTATGATAGACCCAACTATTGCACTATCCCACTTTTCTACGGCCTACTATGGAAAAGCGCAGACTCGGGAATGGTACCTGCGTATCTATACATACGATTTGGCACGAGGCATTGCTGGTAACGTGCTGTTTGTTTGCCGCCGTTCGGAGAGGAACGATACCGCTTACTACCAAGTTAACCGCTGCTCCCATCTGTGGTCGACATCCCAGCATCGTAAACGGTGGGTTTCCCCTTCAAACTGCAGAGTCAACCAGTTGCAATGACCGAAAACGACGAAGGGTCTGGCGGAATCTGGCCTAGGCTTTTGACGGACCCTATGGCGATGTTTGGCTTTCGCGACACAAAATCGGATCGGGAACGGCAACAAGGAGCGTATCCAGGTCGACGTAGCTGGCAGCCCTCAGGTCAGCGTCGTGGTGGGTCTCGCTACACGGACAGAGGTAGCAGGCGCCATGATCCCAGCAACGATGTCGGTGTGTACGACACTACGAGGTCACGCCTCTCATCTTTAAATCACCCTACAGAATCTATCCTACAAGACCCATCGTCACAAATAATGGATATCGACAGGGCTGCGAGTGGTTGGTAATTCGGGTTGTGATTTTTGGACAGAAGATAACCCAAAATCCACAGAAGAGACCATTCGTTCACCTTCAGAGCACGCGTCCACTGCCTACCATCAACCGAACGCGCAGCCGGGGCAATACGCTCAATCACCCCGTCCTGAATCGCATCGCGATCGGTTCCATATGAATCGTGAAATGCAGCTCCTCGAAGCGTCACGGGTGAAAGACGATGAGATCGCTACCTTGCGACACCAGGCTCAGGAACTACAGACTGCGATGCGCCAGATGGAGGAACAACTCAATCACAAAGATTCAGAGCTTCAAGCAGCTCGAGAACGTATCGACCACCAGAATCAATTGTTGGAGGGTGTGCATCATCAGCACTCCCGTGGAGAGGATGAGTTGAAGAAACTTAGGACCTTGCTCGCTGATCGGATCGAGGAAGTGAAGGTGGCTCAGGCTTTCATGACAACGGCAGACAAGTATTCAGTTAGGGAGGTCTCGCAGATGATGGAAGAGTTGAACGATGAGATCTACCAGTGCGCGATGGACCTGTCAGATGCGGTGCTCGAGCAAGAGGTTCGTCTCCCCCAGGACAGCATCCACGATGAAGATACGAAGGAACGATTGGAGGACAGCCGGTATGCGTTTCGTCGGTGGAATAAACAAGTCATTGCACGGTTGGAGGTTGAACTCGACCAACAGGAACCGAACGCCCTCCTCTTAGAATGCATGATCGAAACCGTTCTCGCAGCCCGATGCCTCGAAAACATTCGGGTGTTCTGTTCACAGAACGAGGCTATCGACGATTATATCTGCGATCTTTGGGAAGAGATTGCAGCTTCACGTACGTGCACCCATCATGTCAATAGAAAAACCCCTCTTATGCCCTTGGGTTTTATTCAATCAGATGAGACTCCCATAGCAAGAAACTGGCTCGCCATGACACAAGCCGCCCTGAAGGTGCAGGGGCAGCTCTTGCCAGATCGCACGCTCATATCGCGGGTAATCAGGGCTCTGATTGTGTTGTCGGGTAGGGTATCCCCGCCTTCGACTTGGCTGGAGGATCGATTCGGAGCCAAGCTTGATGAACTCGATGCAAAATCCGTTAGAGTCAAAGAGGCTTTAGCCGAGGGTGTGGTCTCTGCAGATTTGGAAGCTTTCGCGTACCCCCGGGACACCCCATTCAACCCAGCAGAGATGCGAGATGCAATGGAAAGCGGTGGAAGCAAATCCAAACCTAGAAAGGAGTTGGCGGGGTGCTCAGATCGAATTGTCTGCTCTGTGGGGTTGGGAATACGCCAAATTAGGCGGGAGTTGCGCTCGTCTAACACCTCCGGCGCCCGAAGGAAGGAGGTCATCCTGAAACCCAAGGTCCTTTTATACTCAACCCTGAATGAGTAGGGCAACAAATACCCACCACGGGCGCTTCAGACACTAGAATTGTTTCTCAGGCTGTAAAATACATGCCAATTCCAATAGCGGATTCGAGATGCTCGACGTTAGTAGTGCCCTCGGCACCTTCGGAGGAGAAGGGGCAGACAAATGAATTCTCAATCTGATTCGAGTTCATTACACACATGGGACTTAGTGAGTGCCAACTGCGGAATCGTAACGTTCCATCAACATGAATGTGATTTATCCTTAGCCTCTGATTTGGCTGTCTGTGGAGGAGTCGTTAGCCGCCTAGAAATTGATCGCCATTCTCTTCCCCTCGCAACATACTGAACTATGCTGCTGCCCGTCGTCCACTGGCAGAGTCGAGCCCAAGAGAACGCTGGGTTGAGGAGTACGACAGCCCGTACGACAACATCGAGACCCATATGCACAGGTACAGACGAGTCAAGTTCATTTATGAGAAGCATCCCTGAGTCTAGTCTCAGAGCGAAATCTTCCGCCTTAGGCGGGCGGACTTGGCCTAAACGAGAATGTTCGGAAAGGGAGAATTATATCATGATATTTCACAGCGAGGGTGTGTCGACATTCGAATGCCTGTGTATGGAGGATCTTCGCTCACGGGCTGTCGGTTACTGCCAGGTTCCATAAACTACCTTCGCGGGACCGCTGAAGAATATTGAGCTGCATGCGACAACGAAGCGCGTAGCCACTTACCGCTTTTCAGCTCCCTGTCCGCGAGAAGAGAGGTAAACGACGTCAGCTACATGGGTAGCGCCTAAGCGCAGAAGGCACGCACATTTTCGAAATATGCTATTTGAGCCTTCAACTCCGTCAATCCAAGAAGCAAAACCACGTCGCAGCGAACCATTTGGTAGCGGGTTCCAACAGAAGATACACGCCACTCGGGTTGTACCTTCGATATGTCGGCTTCGACGGTGCAAAGTGTGAAGAAGGAAGCTACAGGATCCGTTAGTCCGTTAGTCCGCTGTCGAGGTTTGCGGGGTACGTTCATGACTGACCAGGGTGTTCGTGAACCCACAGGGGATCGGTGGGAATGCCAGAATAAGCGAGCACCGGAATTTTTGCGGTTTTCTTGCGAGCAGCAGTTGAAATCACGGTCATGACAAGGCTCTGTCGAAATTCTTGCCCTGCGACCACCTTCGTGCCCTATGCAATCAGAAACGTCAGCCCATTCCACTTTAGGACATAGAGGACTACGACAGCTGCGCACGCACCTTGCGAAGAATAGGCCCAAACATGCCGGGCAGAACCCATTCACCTGTGGCTGGGTGCAGAATAACACGATCCCATCGTTGCTGATGGTGAGGATTGTTTATATCGAAGACAGCACAAGCAGTAGCGCCGTAAGTGACACGCGCAACCCGGCTACTGACAAGGTTATCCAGGTAGAATGAGACAGCGCCGCTGGAGACGGCCTTATTTCTGTGGAATACAAGTTGTGAATTATCCGGTAATGCAGCGGATGAGGGGTACTTACACATGCGTATCCGGGCGAGACACCGAAACGCCAAGTGGCTCAATCTGTTCGCGCACATTCTCGTAGAGCCACGTACTAGCCGAGAAGCCCCCAACCAAGCAAATCGACTGCCGAGTAGGTTTAGGAATGTGCTGTAAGGGCAGCGACTGAAACACATACCTTGATTGGTGCTTGGGCTGCCATACGCTGAGCATGTATCGCATTGACGATACAGGTGATGGATGGCTCGAAGAATTTGCTAATCTCACACCTTCAAACAAAGGCGGCTAGCTTAGAGAGGAAGGAAAGAAATGAGAGGGGGAGAACATACCCTGTGACGGTGAGTCGGCCACCGCGGATATTCAATGCGGGATCTCTTTCGCGGTGGGACGCAAACTGAATGTGATACGGTTCCTCGGGATTCTTGAACACGTGCTTGGTGCCTTTGTCGAATCGGGAAGTCAAAGTCTCAACATCATCATGAAACCGCGTCCCGCTCAAGAGGCCTGGGATCGAACTATCATTTGCGAAGTGGAAGTTGAATGCAGCCGACAAACCTTCGAAGTAGTGTTGCGCCCTGACAGTGACGTACGCGGCGCCCTGGAAGAAGCCTATAGACGTGGTTAGATATCATGCAACGTTCTCGAAGGTGGTCACATACATGTTGGGACCGACACTTCTTCGAACTTCCCCTCAGCACACTGACGATAGGCGGTAATATCGATCGTTCCACCTCCCGCGTCGACGATGAGAGTTCCAGCCTAGGGAGTATTGTCAGAAACGTGACAATCGCACCAGGAGGACAGACTTACGTCCCCGGAGGCAAGAGATAGTCCGCTCTGGAGACAGAAATGAAGACTCGCCTCGCCTTCGGTTACGAATGTTATCCTGGAGGTACCCTCGTCTGTATCGGGTACCAAGCCAGCAAGGACAGCGGCTTGTCGCATTTGCACTTGCTGCGGTCCTCCCCACCCGTTCGGGTGCGTCAGAACAAATGCGATGTTGGATTCGACGCTAGCCCATAGTTTCTGGCCATGGGTTTGTCGAATATAGCTTTTGGTGCAGTCAAACAAGTATCTCATGAAATCAGAGATAACTTCGACTACACTCTTATTGGGAGGAAGGGGCGGTAGCAGATCCTTTCCATCGTAGAAACCCGCTGGGGCGAAGGAGGATCGTACATTGGAAGAGGGACGAAGATGGAGTTTGAACCTTGAGGGCAGGCTGATGAGACGGGCATAGCGTTGGAATGTCTCAAGTAGCGTACCATTGAGCCTTGCTCCAGCCATTCTCCTTGGCATCGACTTCAGTACCCTCCTTCATAGTTTCTGCACCGATGGCGCAGACTTTCCCTTCCTTGCTGTAGTATATGACGGTCGGGATCTTGACGTCGCCTCCAGCGCATTCTTGGGATGGATATCTGCTTAAAAAGGTAAGAATTATGGGTGGGGATAGTAGAGACTCAGCGTACCTAGTCACTGGTTTGATATCGGGTACTTTCCCTGGGTCCAGGATACTGAAGGAGCGAGCAAAGATTAGAAAGACGCTGAAATGGAACGGACAGGGTGCCAACCTGTACGATATTCCACTGAACGTAGTCCCAATGTCGAAGGCAAGTAAAAGCTTGCGGCACGATCCTGAGTACTGAGGTCGGCTCGGCGGTGCCATAATGGGGGATGAACGATGATAGAGGATGTGAAGTCTCAACGCAGCGTTCACGAATGTGCCTTGGCGAAGAGTGAGAACTTGTCGTCAAGCCTTGGAGGAAGACAGTGCAGATGAGGAGATACGAGTTGGGATGAAAGTGAAGATCTGGAGGGCAAGAGCCATGGTCTTATATAGAGTTTAGGAAGGATGTTGGTGACCGGGCCCGAATGGGCAAGAGGTTTGGTTCCCGAAGCACCCAGCACCCAAAGTAGACGCCGCATCTGGAGGAGAATCCTGGGAAAGCCTTGGCTGTCTTTTCATATCTAGAATGCCGGCCTTTGGGTGAGCTGGCAGTCGATCGGTGCGAGAGTAAGGCAGACACACGCACCAAAAAGCCCAGCCCTCAGCGCATCGCTTCAAACGAATGTGGGGACATATTTGCCTATTTTCGGAGCCCCGTCCCTCTCGCCTTGGCTGTGCAGTGTGCAAAGGTGTGATGGTTCTGCGACCATTGCAACAGTGCAAGAGCGGAACCAAGCAAAGCAAGTGGTCCTGATGCGATATGCTCAGGACCCGATTAACATCGGGACTTATGGGGGTAACCTCCAGACGGTGACAGCGTCAGGGCTCGTTAGCCCCGCAAAGGGTAACCCAAGGTGACCCCCGGGGTCCAAGTGGGGTCATTTGGCCCTCGGTCACCACAAAATTCTGCCAGAACCCCATCCCCATCTCTGCCAGCACCAGAGCGTCAAACACGCCGCCGTTTTACGTC